>CM057453.1:117647500-117930000 GCA_016271365.2 Neoceratodus forsteri | reverse complement strand
TTTAAGGGCTATCTTTGAAACCATTATGGCAAGAAATATCTTTTTAATGAAAACCTGGGGTCACGGCAAAATACACCAGAATAGTTATAATGATACATTTTCAAACTATTTCTAGCGCTAACAAGTCCAAAGTTAGCCCTTTTCAAAGGCATTTTCTTTACAAAGGGTTAACTAACCAGTTGCGTGGCAAGGATCAGTAGGGGACTGCTCTTGCATGCTGGCAATCTGCGTTCACGCCCTAAGAGCATGACATCATGAGCAGAGGATACCAGCGAGGGTTTAGATCATCAAACAACAAGGAGAGAGAGAGGCACCCTATGCAAAAAAATAAATCAAAAAGCAGCCTTCATTGGTTAAACAAAGAAAGGCCAGTCTGAATACAAGCAGAAGGGTCTGCTTGCACTGTATGTTATCTGGCCTCTCTATATTTAACCAATAACGGTTACTTTTGGCATTCATTTATTTGTGTGTGTCCCTTGTTTGTGTCTTTGGGTTCTAGCACCCAGATTAGGGGTTTTATGCATCCAGTTCTTTTTATTGTTTTAGGATTTAGACTCTTGGAAACACTACTCCTGGGGTATGAGGGCAGTGTCAGACGGAAACATATAGGAAGGAGAGTGGAAGGGATGATATGGAAGGGAGACAGAGACTAGAGCAACTCTAAGTAGGGACTTTTGGGACGGACTAGCTGGACTGTTCGGGTCCTTTTCTGTCCATCTCTTTTATAGGTTTATTTTCATTGCTTACCATAGCCCAGTTATGGACCCCTGACCTCCACTTCCAACTTAGCCGCGACTTCCCCAATACCCCTGGCTTATCCCACAGGTTGGGGTTGCAGCACCGGCCCTAAGTGCCGCAAACAGTGTATTAGGTTGGGGAGCCAGTCCTGGAAACTGATTAAGGCAGAGGGGCTGGCTTCATAGATACACAGGCAGCTGAGTTTTTTCCAGTATATGGGCGCGGGGCGTGCAATGGCGTAGCGTCCGCCCGACATGCTGGTGCTGGCACTTCCGGTACACCCAGCCTCCGCTGGGTGTCTGTAGTGCACCAGACACTCTCCCCCTCCCCTTGGAGAAGGAGAGTAGTCGCAGGATGCTTGATCCTTCTCCCCAGGCCAGCCCTCCAACATCCCAGATCCGTTCCCCAAGCCGGGGCGTCAGCACACTGCCCCTGCGCCAGCAGGCCAGCCAATCTTTTATAGGTTTATATTGTGAAAGACTTGACAATGGTGCCCTAGGCAGCATGACTGACCACACATTACCTAGTAACCACCACCCCTTGAAATTGTAACCTGCATGCACCGGTGTGGTGGGCTTCTTAGAAAAAGTGATTTAACAGATTGATTTGAAACTGGAATTTAAACTGCAAGGCCTACCATGCTGACTCTAAGCCAGATAGGGCAATATATAGCCCCTGAAATCTCTAACAACGGCTACTCTGCCACTACACTGAAGTAACATCGTGCAGCTTGTTTCCCCAACAGTATTGAGTGAATGCTTGTCAAAAGCCATGTTTACACGATGGCAGCCCTGTGGCTTGTGTGCCGTTCCCTTCCCGATCTGCTGGCTGCATTCACATTTACACAGCCCGCCCTCGCAGCACTGCAGGTTGCTCTGAGGAGGGGCTGTGAATTCACCACAAGGTGATCAAAAAACAGCCTTTGTAGCGGAGAGAGCGCAGCAAAGCGTTCACACTACCATTAAATGCTCTCACTCCGCTATTGATCCCACAACTGAGCTGGATCAAAAAAATCATTCAACGGGCTCTTAAGCCGCTCTCAACAGTGTTTACACTGCCAACTTTGCAGCGCATCAACCCGTGTGTGTGGGTTGATGATCTGCAAAGTCGGTAGTGTAAACGGGGTTTAAGTGTGCAGGAGAGGAAGGAGACTGCAGTGCAGTGGGGCATGCATACAGTACCTCTCAACTGTCTCATGTTGGGAGAGAGGTCACTCATTTTCACCTCTCAAAAAAAAAAAAAATTCTTTTAAAAGTCCCATATGAAGAAGTAGCTGCCCCACAGTCTATACTAATTTCTAAAATTAGAACATACATATGAATATACCAAGAAGCCAGCAGAAGGTGGCCATTTGGTCTGTCTAGTCTGCTCGTACTGCAGGGTCCACAGCTTGAACTACTGTCCCTGCTCCCCCTCCCCCCATACTCCCTCCCCATGATCCTCACCTTCCCCCCATGCCTATCCCAGCCTCTCTTGAAGCTGCCCACGGTCTTCAATGAGACCTCCTCTTCCGGCAGGGCATTCCAAGTGTCCACCGCCCTCGCAGTGAAGAAGTGCTTCTTGAGCTCCCTCCTAAATCTCCCCTCCAAGATTTGGAGGAATGGTGTTCCCACATGAAACGCAGAATGGCATGGGCAAATACAGTAAAGAAAACCAGAAACAGCCATGCTGTATCTTGTTTTTTTCAAGACATTTTCAATAAATGGATGACAGCAATGAATGATACAAATCACAGAAAAATCATAATCATTTGTACTTATTTATTTATTTAGCTTTTGTTAACCAGGTAAGCACAGTAGACAGTCGAGTGCCTATTTTCAGGAGTGACCCTGGAGAATTACAAGGTACAGGCAATAACAGTACAGAGTCAAGGCATGGCAATCAACAAGGCGCAGTCAGGTGCAGGCAGTAACAACTCGGTAACAATACAGAGTCGAAGCAAGGAATAACAAGGAACAGTCAAAAGCAACATATTATCAGCAGAGCAGAAACAGAGTATTCCCTAAGCACACGCGGCAACCGCACATAGTCACAGTGACACTGAGCCCACCACACAGGGTGGGGCACTATGTACAAGGGCAGGAGTATGCTTGCTTCAGGTAGCCCCAGAGGGAGGACCTGAAGCTGGTGTGTGAGGGGGCAGACCTTACATGGGTAAGCAGAAGGTTCCATGTTCAGGGAGTGAGGGCAGCAAAGGCGCGATCCCCTGCAAGGAAGTGAGTTTTGGGGACCTTGAGGGTCTGGGAGTCATTGGACCTCAGCTGGTAGACAGGGGGGACAGGCTTGAACAGTTCAGCAAGTGCCGGCGGAGTGGATGTTCGGACAATGTTGTCAATGAGGTTTCCCATGACAAAGGTTCGGTGGTTGTCAGGGGAGAACCACCCAAGCCTGAGTAGAGCAGACAGTGGTGTGTGAGGCGGGGGCTGACAGAGCGAAGGGACATATGTTCTTGCATGCTGTATCCCATTTAGTAAGCCAGGTTTTAGGAGCATTAAGGAAGGAAGTGAGCCCGTAGCAGAGCACCCTGGTAATAGAAAGCAACACAAGCCTTACTGCAGTGCTACAGACAAAGACAAAAACCTGTGAATTCATAATTTTCTATTTAGCAGAAAAAAAGAAGGAAAGGGATAATATTTAGGCTCTGTAGAGCTACCAGCTGATTTCTTCTGCTTGGTCTGACTACCCACAACCTGAGCTGAGATGTTTTCTAGCACATCAGTTTGGAGATCTCATCTGAAATTGGTCCTTTTAGACATAGATATATATTTTCCAGGGCCATTTGTTTAAAATCATATCCACTGCTCAACTAACAAGGGTATTGTTAGTTAAGTGATGGCTTTGATTTTTTTTTTCCAATTAGTATCTTGTCCTCCCACCCGCTAGCCCTGTCACTGAACCTTCTTATGACCTTATCCATTATCCACCACTTGCACAGCACCCACTGGGTGGGTGGGCTAGCCGTATTGGTCGTGCAAGAGCCTGCAAGGGTGCCGGCTTGTAGCAGCCTGGCATCTTTTTCCTCTGGTCTTCTCCCCTGGAATGGAGTGTCAGGACATGTGCGCAAGCATGTCACGCTCCAGCCCTCCTCCTTGCTTGTGTGCACTCCTGCTGTGCTGCCACTTAGCCTCCACTAGGTGTCAGCCCCTGCAGTGGGAAACGGTGTCCCCCCCCTCCCCATGGAAGGAGAGCTGACATAGGGTGCTCAATCCTCCCTCACCCTGCTGGACCATCGAGCGACCCTGTCCATTCCCGAACCTGGGTCGCCGGCCTGGGGCGTGGAAGCTCAATCACTCTTCTACTGGCCCAGCCTGTTAGCTTTCATTTTTAACAAATGGCACTTGAAAATATTAACAAAAAATAACTTTAAAAAAACATGCATTTCAACATAAAGCACTGCAGTACTCTCCAAACTGAGACATCACAAAACATCCCAGCGTGGGGGTGAGGCCATCAGACTGAGAAGTAGAAGGGATTGGGCTGCTGGCTGTATCAAACACAATGATTTACAACTGCATGCCTTACACCAAGTAAAGCTTATTAATGTTTGTGTGTTTGTTTTTTGGTTGTTTTTTTTTGGGAGGGGGACTTTTTTAACATGAGCTAAACTGGTGCGCTTTAAAACAAAACAAAGTGCAAATGAAGGGGTAAATTACACTGCTGCTTTAAACCAATACAACCAATTCTTAGAATTCACTAACCAAAGTTGTTGTTTGGGAGGGGGTCAGAGTAAGGATGGGACTTCTCCACACACTGTGGGGTCTCTTTCTGTTAGGGGAGGGAGAGTGGGCCTAAATATGCACTCTAAACATACTCAGCCAGCAATAACGCTGTCACAGTCAGATTCCCACTGCAAGAAAGTGTGCAGCAGCACTGCAGCCACATCCTACCATCGTAAGTGTACTCTGGGGGAGCCGATATGGAGATAAGGGCATTCAGGTTTAAAGGAAAAACAGTGAGAGGCACGGGGAACAGAGGTGTATCAACAGAGATACCAGCATATCTGTATCTGAAACGTCTCACTAGGGAGTGTGGTCTCCACGTTATGCCAAGTTGTCAAGTGAGACAACTCACACTGGCTACATCTTACACCCCTCCTGAATGGGCTTAATTTTGTGATACCTTACAAGATCCCTCTCATAGTATTCTTGCCCATTGTAATCACACATATTACATTAGCCACACTCACTTCAGTACAGAATGTATAACATCATCGGTTAAAGCATTAACAAAGAAGCCCAGCTTGGTGATGCTGGCAGCAGCCATATCATGCAGAAGACCTGGGTTTGTAATGTGAGCTCAGCTTCCAGACTAGACCTGGAGGATTCCAAGGAGCACCGCGCTCTCAGGCGGGCCGGGGGGCCAGGCAACAGAATGCTGCTGTAGCAGCATCTCTAGTAGTAGGGGACTAGGGATAAAACAAATGCCATCAGTAACCGGGTGCTACCTGTGACTATCAAAACTGCAACATCTGCACCCCCCTTCCACTCAGGATGGCATGGTGTGCTGTGGTCAGTGCAGTATCAGCACACAGGTGAAAATATACCAGACTGACACAAATGACTGAGTCTCTAAGCAAATTCACACTTATTCCCCTTCCTAGGTAAACCAGAGTTACTCCTGAGGCAGAGCTATGGCAAAGCCATGCCCATATCAGGCCCAGCTGCATTTTTTTTTTTTTGGGGGGGTCCCTGCAAAATGATTGGGAGAGGGGAACAGTGTTCAGATGTGTAGATTTCAACTTGGAAGTGTTCTTTGGGTTTGGAAGCAGGTTAAAGTCTTCCCACTCTGCAGAGGGGGAGATTCCTCGTCCTCTATAAATTAGCATCCTAAATCCCTACTTCCTGCCCTGGCTAAGATGCAAGAAAAGCTTGTCCTCTCTCAGTTCTCTGCCTTCCCTGACTCCTCCTCTTTCCTCTCACCTTTCCAGTCTAGTTTCCACAAACAGCACTCCACTGTCTCCTCTCTCCTTTGGGTCATCAACTCTATTCTGAAAGGTATGGACCAGGGACAAACTACAGCAGCCATTTTTCACTGATTTGGCTAAGGCTTTGGAAATAGTGGCTCACATCCCCTTCTACTGGATAAGCGAAGGGGATGAACTTTCCATGGGTTTCAACACAGTGTTTGGAGGGTCCACACTGTGCTCCAATACCATGCTAGACCATTCGGGTATCCATGAAGCACATCAGCACTGCGCATGGCACAGGCACTGACGGATACACCTATGGACACATTTAGTGATGGAATCCAATGAAGCACATCCTGACTGCTGGTCAGGTTAGTACCAGCAATGCCTGGAGTAGTCACAAATTGACGCACTTGCCTCCCTTAACCTTTGTTACAGCACAATGTCCGGCCACACTATTAACTCAGGTTACAAAAACCATGGTGATCTAAAACTGTGCCCTAGCCTACCTCAGAGCTCCTCAGAACATGTTTTTTAGCACAAGGATTGTAGCATGGTTTCTACTTCAGTACAGTCTGGAATCAAACAGTTTAAACCATTTTAACAGAGTTAAAACTGGTTGAAAGTTCTAGTGTGTACATAGTCTAAGTCACAGGTTAGGGTCTGCTATAATTACAGAGATACCACATAATTTTCAATCCAACTCTAGAGAACCCTTCAAACTGCCTCTCCAGTGAAAGGCTACTGTTTGCCTGTGTCCTCAGTCCAGTGCCATGTTAGTACACTTTTTAACCTTTCAGGAATGTTACATTTTAAAGTATTAATAGTAGGTTCGGAAGAGTAAGTGCTACGGAGATAGACAACAACATTTTTTACACTGTTTTTCCTTCCTTACAAACAGTGTTAGGGCATCCATTAGCCCCTGATCCCACATCTAATGGCGCAATCACCCCTACCCCACACTGCCTGTCCCCTTCTCCAGGATTTATCCTTCAGATGCGACAAACTGGCTGGTAGTAGAGCCAAACAAAAACGTCATGCCTGAGGGGGTGGGGTACACAGAAATCTAGCTGCTGCAACTGGGCAGGGAGGGCATGGTAGCATTATCCTCCAGAGCAAAGTGGCTTCTTAGTGTGGCAAAGGGACCCTTGAAAAACACAAGAAACTAGGAAACACCCACTCTTAGAAAACAACCAAGAAAAAGCTGAAAACAACTAATTCACTATTTGTGTATAAGAAATATAACTCTGGGAAAGATACAGAGGTTGTTAGCAACAAAGTTATTTAAGAAATCCTGAAAGAAGAAAAATCCAACAACTGAGTCCCAAAGGCTGCCAACCACCACTCCTAATGATTTGGGGGCTATATCCATGAAACATTGCAGAAGAGAAAAGTTAGATGGATTTTTGTGATGAATAAAGGTGAAGACAAACTTACTCACCTGCAACACTTTTTTCCGTACACATTTATGTTTTTCTGGTTTTCTCTCAGTCACGATCTCGCATCCCCAACATGACGCTAACATTGCACCATCATACGACACCTCGCCTACCAGTTACTTACATTGCCTGCACCTACCAGCCACTGGACTGCCATCTGGTGACGGCGGACTACGGACGGACTATCCACCCACCCAGGAAATGAGAGCCAATGCTTGATCCTGGTCCCCCCCCCGGCAACCTGAGTCCGTTCCCGAACCCGGGTTGCCAGCGTGGGATGAGGTGTGGCATCCGATGCCTCAACCCTCAGTGCCACCAGGGCGGCACCTGCAACTATTTTTTCATGACTGTCATTCCTTCTACAGTCACACTTCTGCAGTAATCTAAGCACGCACAAAGCCCTCAAAAAGGCCAACTGGATAGAACCTCTCCTCTCCCCCTCTATCTGTCACCCATTAATACCTCAGCTCTTTCAACAAGAACCACCAGAACGTGAGGCCATGCTAACCGGAAACGAGTGAAGGGCTTGCAGCCAGGAGAGGCTGGGCAAATTAGTGTGACTGTAGAAGAAATACGAGTAATGAAAATGAAAATTACACACTTACCATAATTTTTGATCTTCCAGAATATCTTCGCCATTGATTACCACTTGAAGGTCCAAGCCAGATGTGCTAGCACCCCTAAGGAACCAGAACTTTTCCGGTGGGACCGCCAAAGCAAGAGGCCCCACACATGTACCATCAATGTGCCTACTGGTATACAGCGATGACAGTCCCAACCACCTCAGTACTTTTTTTTTTTTTTAACAAAGGAGATGAGCAGCATGAACCTAACGAGTAACCTATGCACTTTACCTAAGAGCATAACACAGCCCTGGTGGCCTGTGAAAGGAAGGCCACCAAACCCAGTAGCACAGTGTCTAGTCTGCCCAAACCAAGTACAAAAGGGTGAAGACCACAACACAATAATACTGGAGTAAGTCCAGGGGATAGCGGGCAGGTGTGCTAATCAATGCTGATGATATTCTGGAAGATCAACAATTACATAGGTACATAATTTTCATATCTTCTAGGAATCAGTCTTCACCACTGATTCCCACCTGTGGATCAGAGAAACAAGCTCAGACACATTCCCCTGGATCTCCATTCAACATTGTCCTGCCAAGGTGGCATGCTGCCTGGCATGCATGTCAAGGGCACAGTGTCTAGTAAAGATGTGCACTGACCTCCACGTTGCAGCTCTGCAAATTTTGCCCATATGCACAGAACACCCCGCTCAATGGCATGGAGGGCTGAGGTGCTGGGCGCCTCACCTCCTGCCATACTAGCAACCTGGGTTTGCAAACGAACGCGGCTCGTTCAGGGGCCAGCCAAAGAGCAAGGATCGAGTGCCCCCAGGACAGTTCTCCCTCACGGAGGGGGTGTTACAGTGCCTTGCTGCTCATCTGCCACCTGTAGGAATCTGGGCAACAGTGCAATGGAGTCACTTGTGGGGGAGGGACCACACATGACACCAGGAGCATCCCCATGGAGGCAGAGATTGCACATCATGTCTACAGCACGCACATGATCACTGGGGGAGAAAATGAGGAAACAAATCCAGAAGCAGGATGATGCTCATCCCCCCCCCACCAAGTGACTGGGCCCCTTCGAAGAGACTCTCTGGTCAACGGTGAGCAGGAGTGAGGTAAGCCCCAGAGATACAGGGTGACCGGGCAGGGCGGGGTCAAGGTCCAATGGGGGTGTCTGGGCAGCTCCGACAAAAAAAAAAAAACCATAAGATAAAAAAAGCTCAGTGTATTTCTGCTAGGCAAGTGGCAACCACTTTGGTGGAATGGGCACATACCTTGTCCTTCAGTTTAACCTAGGCAATAGCACAGCAATGGTGAAGGCACTTCACAATCGAGACTGAAATGCACTTAATTGTTACAGATTCTCCCTTTCAATTACAATTAAAACACAGAAAGAGCAGTTTATACTATCTGAAGTCCTTAGTCCTGTAGAGGTAAAGCCTAACAATCCTCTTAATATCCAGTGAGTGGAGAGTACAGACTCCCTTATTCTGGAAGTTGGCAAAGTAGGTAGGCAGGATTATAGCCGGATTAACATGAACTCAAACGCCACTTAGGTAGAAATCTGGGGTGTGTACAGAGAACTACTTTTTCTCAATGAAAAACAGTATACGTATGATCTGTGACCAAAGCATGCAGAGGCAATAGCCACCAGAAATGCTGCTTTCAAACTTAAGACACTTTAATTCAGTCAGAACAGGCTCAAAGGGCTTGTGAGTTAGCACAGTCATTATAAGGCTGATATCGCAGAGAACCACTGGACTCCTGGTGGGAGGCCTATGCTAGGTAGAGGGTTTGTGGTATGCTGATACAAGACAAAGGTGGAGCAAAAAATGAAAATTATGTACCTACCGTAATTCTTGATCTTCTCTTGTATCTTCACCATTCATTACTGATTGGGTTAAGCCGAGGCGCCACTCCGCCACGGGAGTTTTTTTTTTTTGAGTTGGTTTAACGGGCGCCGTCCTCGAGGACGACGCACTGCGTCATGCGTGAGGGATGGCCGTTAGGAGCCGCGGACTCCTCCTCCATCTCAGTTCTGTTAGCCGGAGAGGCAAAATGAAGTGTGAGAAAAAAGAAAGCGAGGCAAGAGAGCCAATGGATAGAAAAAGGAAAGGAAATAAACTGAAAAAGGAATAAGCCGATGGAGAATAGACAGAGGAGAGAGAATTCCTACCCTAAGGGACCGCAGGGCCTCCTTTCCGGGGTGGTTCTAGGGGAGGAAGAGAGAGAGAGAGGGGAAGGAGAAAGAGAGGAATGAAGGAAGAAGAAAGAAAGAGTGGCATGTTGAGAAGGAGAACAGTGCCCGTCAAGCATTGTTGGTTGAGAGGCTTATAGGCTCAAATTAATGAGGGAGCAAGAATCCTGCTGGTAGGACTGAGGAGAGGTTCCACCAACCTGCCAAACAGACCAAGAGAGGGCAGAGTCTCTGGACTCTCAACATGCCAAGTCTCTTCATCCCAGTTGAGGGCTCCTGGACTGACTGAGCAGAACCTGTTCCGGAAGAGCGCCCATCCAGGAAGAGGACTAAGTTCCTAGCACCTTGATAAGTGCTACCATAGAAGAGTATGGAAAACTAAGCCTTCTCAAGGCAGTTTGTAAGAAAAATAGAGAGGACTCAATCAGACTTGCTATGACAAGGCAGACAGAGGCTTGAAGCTGACAAGGTCAGCCAGCAGCTGTAAAAGCTTTTGAAAATAATGCCTGCCAAGGGGATCCTAAGTTGAAGGTGCCGAGACAGGGCATGGCCACCAGGCTGTGGAACAACATGACCTGAGGAGGCAAGGAATTGCAGCGTAGGGCAGTCAGAAGGAGTTCCCTCAGAATTAAAGAAATTTGTAACTGTACTCGTTCCTCTTTACCTTGAGGAAAAAATGGGGTCCAGGGTTTTCAATAATTGATTAGCAGTTTTTTTTTTTTTTCTTGGGACTATACTAACTGTACAGACAGTATTTACACAGAGTCCCTAGAAGTGCCGCGCCTGCCAAACACGGCGAGGCAAGAGCCATGCATCTCCCCAACGACTCAGCACTTTTATGAGCAAATTGCCAATCAATCTTAGAGCGAAGTAAATCCCTGGGATCCATTCACCAAGAATGGGGAAAAACAGAAGAGTTTTTTTTTTTTTTGGCATAAAGGCCAAGGGAGTAAGAGGAATGAGGCGGGAGGGGGAGACGCCACAGAAGGAGGCCACTGAGGGGAAGGTGGGTGGGTATCAGTAATGAATGGTGAAGATACAAGAGAAGATCAAGAATTACGGTAGGTACGTAATTTTCATATCTTCCCTTGTCAATCTTCACCATTCATTACTGCTTGGGAGAGTACTGAAGCCCCCTTAAAAAGGGAGGGTAGAACCCTGAAGGAACAAGACCCCAGCCTCCTGTTGGTGAGAAACAGAAGGGAAGACCCTGGCTAGTAGAGAGAAGCCTATGTGGGAGAAGAGCTAGGAGGTGCCTCCCGAGGACGGGAGATGGAGGAAGCCCTCGCAAAAGTCTCCTAGCTCTGGAGGAAAAAAGACGGGTCCCCCGGAAAGCGGAGCGCATCACCCTACGCCGGGCCAGGGGTGACAATCTTGATAGATGAAGCCATGCCGTCCACCTAATGCAGATCGCTGTCCCCGCAAGCCTGGAAGCCACCTCATTGGCGTCGTAAGATGCCCTTGCTTGGTGTCTTGCCAGCTCCAGGCCTATAGCGGAGAGGGCAATAGCTTGTCTGGTTTGCTCCATATAAGGCATTGATGCTAGGAGCTGGGAGAGCATCGACCACAGATGCTGACTGTAGGCAGCGTGGTGAGCCTGATGTGATGCAATACAAGCCACCGCACAAGAAGAAGAGAACACTCTTCGCCCCCACCGGTCGGACTGTAGAGAATCCGAATCTGGTGGGCGGTCGTGCACCAGGCAGCGGCGCCCGGAAGGAGTCTCTAGGTACACCAAGCCCGAGGGCGGGTTGGGAAGAGTACCCAGGGATTCCGAGGGGGCACAATACCTACAACGGCAGTCAGCTGGGGCTGGAGAAAGGGCGGCTGGCGACTGCCAGGAACAGATAGACGCTTCCTGGAAGGGGATAGGCCAGGAAGGTACCACTAGGTGCTGGGCACTGAATTCTCCAAGAAATTCACGCCTCCTGCTTGGTATTGTCTCTCTACATAAGAGATTCAAGGTCCTCACCATCCTCGGAGGAATCGCTGATATTCAGTGAAATCAGCCGGAAGAAAGATGAGAAGGGGTTCCTCTCCTCAGAGGAGGAAGACGAGGATGATGGAGAGTCGAATGTCCAGAGGATTCTGCAGCGTGGGGAGAGTCAAAGACCCGCTCATGCATACATCTAACGACGAGGGAAGGCCGCGAGAACCTCTGGAACTGCCCCAGGATAACAGAGCCAGAGGGACCGACATGGCCTGGAAGCGCGGGAGTGGATGCAGAGGTACTGGAGAAGGTACCTACGAAGAGGCAACTGACCTCTGCCAGGACTCTGAAATCCGGGGAACGGAGCCCGAGCTGGCGGGATCCCGGACAACAAACCAGGCCGCAAGACGGAACCCTGAGAAAACGATGCCTGGAAGAGCCCAGGGGGAGAACCTCCCCTGTGACGAACCCGGGACTGCATGGTTCCAGAAGGGCAGTCCACAGCAACGCCACCGGAGGGCACCCTAGAGCCCAGGAGGGAAGGGTGGGGTTCAGCACTATGGCTCCTAGCCACCCCACCAGAGGCGGCCGACAGAGACCGGGCCCGCCCCCCTGCCCTCAACCCCTCGACTCAAAGAGCCCTCCTCCTCGACTGCAGCGCCCCCGACCCCAGAGGAGGCAACAGCACCGGGAGGGCAGCTGTCACAGGTCCCCTAGGAGGGGGAGCCTCCTCCTCAGTCCCCACTACATCACCCCCCTGGGACCCAGGGCCACCGCCAGCCCGAGAGCCCTCAGGGGAGGACGGGAGAGGGGACAGTGGAAGGGGCCCGCTGCGCCACGTGGCACCCTGTGCCACCGGGGACCCTGACTCCGAAGATTCAGGGTGCCAGGATGGGTCCACATCCGAGTCATCGGCCTCCGAAGAAGACGAGACCAGCAGAACCTCAATGCTGGCAACACCGGGAATCCCCGGGGCAACGGCACCGCGAACGGTGCCGGTGCCAGGGGCGGCGCCAGACGCACCCCGCCCACCGTGACAGCCAGGCCCGGCCCTACCTCCCTGTGGTACCAGCCAGGCTCACGGCGCCGCCTCCCGCGCCGGAACATGACTGCGCTGCCGAAGAACAGACCGCCCACGGCACCGCGAGCGGCACCGGGGCCAGGGCGGGTGTTGCCCACGGCGCCTCGATCACCAGCACCGCAAGCGCACCAGGATCAGAAACGGCGCCGAGGGCAGCATCGAGGGTCCACGTGCCCGCCCAGAAATCATGGGCCTCGACACTGGGGAGCCTGCACCTCGAGGCGGTGTCACCGCCACGGCGCCTAGGGGACCACGACGCCTCCGACACCGCGAGAGAAGCTTCCTCTTCGCAAGAGAAGGAGAGAACGCCTCCTCTGCGATCAGAGCAGGTTCGGAGGGGACCCGGGAAGGGCCCAGATACCTTACCTGGGAATCCCTGAGCGACGCCGTCTCTCGGTCGGCGGGCCTCTGCCGAGCTTGAACGCTGACTTCGAGGACACAACGGTCCATGAGAAACAAGCGTTGCACGGCCCATGTCGTGGTGAGGTCCCAGGCAACGGAGACAGACATCATGCCGGTCCGAGACGGAAAAATGCCGGCCACAGGAGCACCGACGCATAGGGGCGCGGCCCGCCTTCGACTTACACCTTGCTCCAGAACCGGACATGATGCGAACCAACTGAGGAAAAAAAGTAGGAAAACACTCGGCGCCGTAGATAGAAATAAAAAGGAACGGTCTTACCGGTATACGGCGTCGAGTGGATGTCTGAGAACACGAGATGAGGAGTCGGGACGATTCCGAAGAACTAATACTATATGCTACCGCTGAGCAGGTGCAGCCTTGACGGCGAGAAACAGAACTGAAATGGAGGAGGAGTCCAGGGCTCCTAACGGCCATCCTCACAAGATGATTGCGCGTCATTTTGAGGACGGCGCCAGAGCCAACTCAAAAAAACTCCCGGGTGCGCGCCTCCGGCTTAACCCAAGCAGTAATGAATGGTGAAGATTGACAAGGGAAGACTGGGGAATACTGTAGGCCAGCATCACAAAAGTCCAGTAAGTACTCCAGAACCTTGTCAGGAGGACACCTGAAGGTGTCAATGGAGATTTTGAAGCACTAGATGGAAAATCTTTTACACTTGGATGTGTATGTCTTTCTTCCTGGTGAAAGGGTTACACATAACCAGAAGTACTTCAGAGACCCTCTGAGACACCTTGGACCAATCCACTTCTGTCTCTTCAGAAGCCAGACCTGGGAATGAAGGGAGGGCAGGTTGGGATGGATCACCCAAACCTGAGTCAACAAGTCCATCCACAGTGGTAGACCCCGTGGTTTGCTGACAAAGTTGTCCAGAGGAAAGCATATCTGATGAGGCCACTAGGATCATTCTGCCCCCTGTGCCTCCAGTTTGAACAACACTCTCCGGATGACAGGGACTGAAGAAAGTCTTTGCCATGACATTCGGATTCCATCCTGACAGAAAACGCCACGTCCTGGACTTCTGGAGCACAATCGAGGTAGTCTGGCATTGAGTGGGGACACAAAAAGGTCCATATTTTGGGAGCCACACTCATCAAACAGCAATCTCATGACATCTCGTGCTAGTGACCATATGTGAAGATTGGCCTCTGTTCAACAGAGCTCATCAGCCAGAGTGTTCTGAACCCCTGGCAGCTAGATTGCTTGGAGCATGATCCCCAGCTCCAAGCACCATTCCCACACTCTCGTCACCTCACTGAAGAGAGAGTAAGAGTGTGCCCCTCCTTGCTTGTTGATATAGTACCTGACAGAATTGTTGTCTCTGGAGAACTGTCTTTTGGCTGATCAAGTCCACCAGTGCGCATTCAGAACATACAGAAGTACTTGCATCTCCAGCACACTGATGTGGAGATACGTCTCTGAAGGGTACCAGACACCTTGTGTTCGAAGGCATTGGCAGTGGGCTCCCCACACCAACAGGGAGCCATCTGTGGTGAGGGTCACCTCTGACTCCAGTGGAAAGATGGGGAAGCCCTGGAGGAGGCTGTCCTCTACTTGCCCACCACACCAGGTACATCACCAGAGATTTGGTCACCTGAATGGATAGTTCTGAGGCTGTAATGCCTCCAATCATTGTGTGCTGAGCATCTACCGAATTGTCCTCATGTGCAGTCATGCCAGAGGCTCTGTGAACACTGAGGAGACTATTAAGCCCAGTGTGTGTTGCATGGAATGGGCTTCAACAATCTTGTATTCCATGATGTAGCACGCCACCTGCAAGACTGCTCAAAGCCTGCTGTCTGGGAGAAACACCTGAGCCTGGGTCATGTCAGAACAGCTCCCATAAACATTGGTTCCTGGGATGGATCCAGCTGAGACTTCATAGGGTTCAGCAAGACTCCTAGATTCACTAGGATCTAAGAGACAGTGACTTCTGTGTGTTATGAACAAAGATCCCACCTTCGTGTCTTAAGGATCCAAGTAGTAAAGAGGCGGGGGGGGGGGGGAGTTGGGTCACTGTATAGGGGAAGGCCATACTCACAGACTGCTGTTTTATCTAGTAATATCTAAGCTGTTTTCTGTACTTGTGTTTATTCTTGTTTTTTTGTCCTTAAAGACAAAATTTTGTAACATCTGAGTATTTAAAAAAAGGAATTGAGAGGCAGTGGCCACTGCCTGTTCTGTTTCTTGCTTGGATGGGCTTGAGATTAGTCAGTCATCCAGATACAGGAAGACTTGCAGTCCTAGCTTTCTAAGCTGCACTTTTGAATACCGCAAAGCACTTTGTAAAACCTTGCGGCACCTAGGAAAGCCCAAATGGTAGGGCTCAGAACTGGTAGTGCTGCCTCTCCACTCAGAACTGGAGGTACCTGTGGTGGCTGGAGTGCAACAATATGCGCCAAAATGCATTTTGTATATCTAGTAATGCTAGCCAGTCCTGGTGTTGCAGGTAGGGCAACAAACATCCCAGAGAAATCATCTTGAATTTTTCCTGAGCCATGTATTTTTTCAGATTTTTGAGGTCAAAAGTGGGGCACATGCCCCCAGATTTCCTTAGTACCAGGAAGTAGTCTGAGTACAACCCACTGATCTGTTCTGACTCTAGCACTATTTCCACTACCCTGTTTTTCAGAAGCCCCACAATCTCCTGCGCCAGAAGCTCTGACATATGAGCTGACAAGGAAAATTGCCTTCTGGAAAGATAGTCCGGAGGAGTTTCTGACAACTCCAGGGAGTACCCCTCTCAGATATTTCCTTCTTTTTTTTACTCTTTTTAACCCCCCTGGGTCCCCCAATCCTCCATTTGGAGGTCAGACCTGCGCTGCCTGTTGCCCCCCATGCCCAGGCTTACTCCCACTGGGTGGGGCCGCCAGGAGGGCTCCCCCCAACAGACACTGTAGGCAAGCCCTGGTTTACCCCCCGCTGTGTCTGGACCACGGGAGCAGGACACCCCCAGCAGATGCTTAAGGCAGTGGAGATGGTGGCAGAGCAGGTCATCATGCCAGGGGGCCGGCATTTCGATGTTTGCTGGATCTGGGGGTAGGGACGTGCAATGACATCCAGCGTTTGCCGCCCCCCCCCCCCAAAGGTGACGGCGCCGGCCACAGTGGACCCCCAACCTCTGCCAATGGTCCACAAAGCACCAGACACTCTTCCCCCTCACCCCGGAGAAGGAAAGCAGTCCCCAGGATGCTCGATCCCTCTATCCCCGGCCGGCCCTCCGACTCTCGGGTCCGTTCCTCTCAGATATTCCTGTAGACCTATTTGTCCATCAAAATGGATTGCCATTGATGATAAAAATGGATCAGGCACCCCCTACTGGGAAGGACAGGTCAGCCTCAGGCAGCGGAACCGGGGACAGAACTTCGGATGGTAGCACTGACAGCTTTTGGTGCCTGTGCCTTCGGCTGCACCTCCTTTTGGGGCTGGGGAAGCTGGGCTTTACTGTTTTGGGCTCCACGGCACCTGCTACAACAGGACTGCTTTCTGTGAAAAGTGTCACGTCCTGTATCCCTCTGTGGGTTATAGGGAGTGGGCCTGGTGGTCTTAAAGAGTCATTCTAGTTTCATTAGACTCTTAAGAGATTGATCCACCTGCTGTCCAGATAAATTCCATCAAAGGAAACATTCATGATCTGTTGGTGGACATCCTGGATGAAGCCAGCAGTCTGTAGCCAAGAGTGCCACTTGACATGAATACCTGCAGCAGCGGAGCAAGCTGCTGCACCAGAGGCATCCATAGAGGCTTTAAGCGGGTGGCTGTTAGATTCAATACCTTGTCTATCAACAAGCATCTCCTCCTGTTTTGCCTCTGTGTCTGGCAGGGACTTAAGCTTGATCCAGAGGGCATACTCATACTTACAGAAACGAACCTGGGAGCTAGCTATCCTCATGCCAAGGATAGCAGAGGCACAAACCCACTTGCCCATGGTGTCTACCTTCAACGACTCCTGTTAGTGGGGTGTGCAGTGACCCCCTTGGGCTCTATGGCTTTGTCATTCTCAGCCAGAATAATAACGGTATCTGTTATAGGCAGAGTGAAACATACAGGCTTAGATTCAGGTGCTGTGCATTTATTCATTTATTTCAAAAGTTTCACAAGGAAAGACATACCGAGCGCTAACAGCTCATTTCCAAATACGTCCTGGGTGTAGGAGATGTGGAAAATCATATACAGTAAATACGCTTATCAAGAAGCATAATCAAAATTAAAGACAAATCAGTATGCCACATACATGTAATAGAACAAAAGACTGAGAAGGCCGGCCCAGTGGCGCTGAGGGTTGAGGCGCTGGACGCCACAACTCGCACCATGCCAGCAACCTGGGCTCGGGAATGAGCCCAGATCGTCGGGGGTCGGCAAGGGAGGACTAGAATTGAGCATCTGCAGACAGCTCTCCTTGTCCTGGGGTGGGTTGGAGAAAAACAGCGTGCTGCGGCGGACCCTGGGGATGCCCGGAGGCACTGCAGACGCAGGTGTCAGCAGAGGAGGAGTGTGGCGGACGTCTGCTCATCAGTGCATGGACGTCGGGGACCTACTGGAGGAAAATGGCTGGGCGCGACCAAAGCAGCTTCATGGCCGAGCCCTGTGGTGCCGGGAGAACTGTTGTGGAATTGTGCTGGGGGCTCCAGGGCCGCTAGGCAGGGCATAGAGCCCTGGCGAGCTGGCGACGGCTGTAGCCGGACCCCCATCACACGATTGAGCTGCTGCTCTCCCGCAGGTAGGGCCGGCTGGATGCCTGTGATATGATTAAAAAAAAAAAAAAAAAAAAAAGATGGAGATAATTTAGGTGATAGAACTACTTTTACATAGCAATGAAAAGTAACAAAGGATGTAGACTGCCAGGGCAAAACTAGTGGAGGTGGGGGGGGGGGTGGAGACTGAGAGCTACAGACAGTTGGAGGAAGGTGAAGAATAGACATGAAGTAAAGACACTAAGGAGTAAGCAGAACAGGAAGAGCGAACTGACAAGGGAAGGGAGGATCAGAGTTTAGGAAAGCAGTATGAGAAAACAGATTGACTAACATTAGATTTTCTAGAAGGAATAGTGAGGGAATGAGAAGTATTATTGCATAAAGTGTAGTGGGAAGCTGAGGAGGAGGATAAGAGGGAAGTAAAGTAAGATGCAAGTAAGGTAGGAGGGAAGGAAACCAGACCAGAATTTAGATATAAAGGAGACACAATGGGAAAGGCGCCTGGCATCAAGAGAGTGGAGTGAAAGGGCAGAGTATTTTATTTTATTTATTTATTAAATTCTCCGATTACAAATACCTTTGAGCAGAAACTGCTCGTTTACAAAGGTTCCACGTCAAAGGATGAGGGTCAACATACATACAGAGGTAGTAAAAGAATGCACAATAAACAACCAAAACAACTAAAAGAAAAAATAAAGATACTCAGTTATAACATACTTTGAGATAATATTCATAAAACGAGCAGCTTGAGTAGGCAGCTGGCTGCGGTAACAATAAGAGATAGAGGGTACCATAGGCAGTTAGTATTGCAGGCATGCGACCGGGAGAGGAAGTTGGCAGGCTAATAGGCCACTGCCCGATGGTGGTGGAAAATGTCTTGTACCAGTGGAGAGTGAACAGGAAAGGAGTCACAAGGAAGGCCCAGTGCCAGAGGAATGAGATTGGGAAAGGGGCTGAGACATGAGTGAGCTGGGAGGTGTTGAGAGATCTCTGTTCAATGAAGCAGTCACATTGAGTGGTAGAGGTGAGGTAAAGTTTGAGATTCCTTTTGAAGGGTCCAAGTGTAGCAGAGGAAAGTGCTTCTTTATTGAGGGAATTGAACCACTGAGCAGCTCTATAGATAAAGGACCACTGACCCATGGAGGTACGACATCTGGGAACCTGAAAGGTTAGAGATTGGGCACCAAGTGTTTGTTGAGTTCCACTGTAGGTAGTAAGGAGTGAGCTAACATCAGGTGGCATGAGACCAAGGAGAATCTTTCTGGTAAGTAAGCAGGTCTGGTATTGTATTCTGCTGCGTAGGGGTAGCCAGCTGGCCTGTGCATAGAGGTCACAGGTGTGAGTTTGTCGGGTTGCACCCGTCAGTAGTCTACAGGCTTTGTTGAGAGCAACTGAGATCCTGTGGAGGGCACTTGTTGGGGCAGAGTCATAGATGGCAAGGCCGTAGTCAATGATAGAGGTAACAGAGCTGTAGATGGCTAGTTTAAGGGCATCCGCAGGCATACAGTGCTTGTGTTTGTGTAGTAGTCCAATCCGTATATTGGCGGTCTTGGCAACAGTGTCAATATGCCGAGTGTAGGAGAGGGTACTATCCAGGGTAATACCAAGGTACTTGAACTCTTTGATATGTTAGTGGGTTCCCAGCGTGGTTCTTGATGGTGAGGGACAGAGAGTTGTGCCTGCTCTGTCGGTTACAGAAGGACATGGCTTTAGTCTTGCTGTGGTTCAGGACAAGTTTATGAGAATTGAACCAGTCTTCGGCGCGATTGAAGTCGAGCTGCAGCTGGGATTCAAGGACTGTAATGTCACGGTGGCTGGAAAACAGGACTGCATCGTCTCATGATAGTAATATTTTTGGTGGCAGGCACTGGGAGATTGTTGATGAAGAGGAGAAGAGTAGAGGGCCCAGAATAGACCCCTGGGGACTCCGAACGGACCGTTTCTCATCCGAAGAGATCCCTGCAATCCTTACATGTTGGATCCGATTATCAAGGTAGCTGGTGAACCATGGAAGGGCATCGCTGGAGATCCCAATGGAGGACAGTTGCTTGAGCAGTAGGGGTGGTTAACTGTGTCGAATGCCTTGGTAAGGTCTATAAATACTGCCCTCCACAATTTCCTTGTCAAGCGTGGCATGGATGAAGGTTGTAAATTCCAGTAGTGCAGTGGTGGTGCTGTGCCTTTCTGAAACCATGCTGCTCTGGGCACTGTACATTGTACTTATCCAGGAATTCAACTAGTTGGTCCGACACTATTCGCTCCAGCGCTTTGGATAGTGGGGGGAGGAGTGAGATAGGTCTGTAATTGGTGTGCAGTGTCCTATCTCCGCTTTTGTGAACTGGTGTGACAGTGGCTTTCTTCCAGAGAGAGGGGAAATGGCCCAATCTAAGCGAGAGATTAAGATCTTTGTAAGTGGTTCTAAGATTTCATCGAGGACCTGTGCCAGCAGTTTCAGGTCAAGGGAGTCACCACTGTACCCTTGTTTGCCGATGGCCTTTTGAATGTATTTTCTAGCTACTTGTGGTGGGACCTCCTTAAAAAAAAAAAACAAACTTTGGGGTTGTACGTTCTAGTTGGGGGGTAACTTGGGAGGAGCTGGAGGGGAGGTCGTTGAAAAAATCTGGTGGAAGGACACTGTCCAGGTTTGTAAATGCATTATTAAAAGTGCTGGTGATGATACCTAGGTCGGTGTAGGAGTGCCATGAAGGTTGAGCATAGTGGGTGGTGCTTTAGGATCCTTGCCTGTGAGTTCTTTCATGTTGTTCCAGAATTTGTTTCCCTGGCCCCAAGAGTTGGTCAGAGCCTCTTTGTAATAGCTGCATTTAGCATTCCGTATTCTTGAGTGCAACATTTCTGGCTGCTTTCTATAATTGTATGTTTACTTAGGCGTAGTTGCATGAGCACAATGCCAGAGGTGGTCTCTGTGCTTGAGCAGAGTTAAAGGTCAGTAGTAACCCAGGGTTGGTCTGTCCTTGACCTTCATCTTTTCACTGGTGCATAGATGTCACAGGCTTCGTTGAAGCGCTTGATAAATAGGTCCAGAGCTTTGTTGGTGTCATTGAGGGAGTCAAGCACTGCCCAGTTCAGCCTGGTTAGATGGGATTTTAACAGCTGGAGGTGCCCTTGTTTGATAACCCTGGCATAGATAATCTTGGGAGGGGGCTTGTGGTATTTATTTGACCAGGAGCAGATGACAGGCGAGTGGTCACTTATTGTATCCGGGAGTACAGAAACATTGGAGATGCGTTCAGGGCGGTTAGATAGAATCCAGTCTAGAAGCGTAAGGGAGCCTGTCCTATAGTTACACCTAGTGGGGGCACTGACCAGTTGAGTGAGGTGATGTGCCGCATCCTTATAGGTAGCGGCCTCAGTGGAGAGCCAGTTAATGTTAAAATCACCCATGATTATGGTTTCAGAATTATGTTGCTGGACCCTTAGATATTCCATGATGCTATGGAACCCAGCAGCCTGGTCTCTTGGGGGTAGGTAAACCGAGATGACAGTGAGTTCCTTGTTATGTGCACCAAGGAGGATTTTGATTGTGAGGACCTGAGAAGAGTTGCTCAGGCTAGGGGATGGGATGGTGTGACCCATAAGGGCATCTTTAAGATAGATGGCGCAGCCCGCCTGCTTAGCAATCCTGTCTTGCCTGGAAAATGCAGTAGCAAGGATAGAGACTGAGGTATCAGGGATTTAGGGTTTAGTCATGTTTCCACAACTGAGAGGACATCAGGGTTGTGCTGTAGGATCCATGTTTGGAGGGAATCAAGTTTGTTGAGAATGCTGCAGGCGTTGATGGATGCCATGGTGAGTGTCTCTGTCCTTCTGCTTGGTGCCACTGCTGGCTGCCCAGGTGGTCCTGGGTTGGGGTGAACATTTCCTGAGAGCAGGAGCAGCATAAGGAGAATTTGTAGGAGAAAGGATTTCAGCATCTCGTAGATACCTCGTGGTTAAGTCATAAGCCAAAAGAAATTATCAACAGCTGAGGTCCAGAGTCACAGAATGTGTTAGAATTCCTGCAGGTGATGAACTTTGCCTGCGCATATGCAGGATGTGAAATCCTTTTGTCTGCATGCTCCTTTGTCATTCAAAGAGGTTGTTGAAAAGCCCACATACAGATCATGGAGCAGGTCAGACGAAAATGTGGATTCAAGCAGACCTAGAGTCACTGAGTTTGTCAGACTTAATTGCTTGACTTATGTTTTGCTTGGGATAGCTTCCAAAAAGTTGATTTTTAAATGAAAAATGCAGATACTTGGTTGTGATGTTTTGCAGAAATCCAGTTCAGGAGACTTTCACGGATGTAGTGAGCAAGAATGGTGTAGTTACTCCAAGCAGAAAACCATGTAAATCCACAAAAACTAAGCTACAGACACAGACAAGCAGCCACTACAAACCCTACAAAGTAGAATGAGCAATGGTGGGCACGAGGGGAACAGTCTAATGTAAAATGACAAAAAGAGTACAAGGGGGGTCCAATCTGGCAAGGGAGGATTTGGAAGCTCCATTATACACTATGTCACCATAATCAAAAACAGAAGAATCATCCTTAAAGCAATCTCTTGGCAGACAGGAAGCAGGATACTCACTGTTTCTGTACAATGCACCATGCTTGCGGTGGAGTTTTTGGTGTACGTCATCAATATGAATCACGAAATCAAGATAACGGTCAATCCAGACCAAGAAGTACTTACCAGAGGATACATCCTCTATCCTATTTCTTGTCTGCCTGTTTGGCGACAAGCTGCCTCTGACAGTGTCTTCAGAGCTCGCTGGATAGGAGGAACTAAGGGGACTGGGATATTAGGCGTATTTAGAAACTCCAGTTGGGAGGTGCCAGCCTAGTCTATGGCTGCTGGCTCAAAATTTAATGTAGAATGCATATTTCTGAGCACAGCCTGAAATGAGAGGACCTCCTGAAGTACAGTTACAGGAACTGGTTCTGGCTTCTCTGGAACACTACTAGTCAGTTCTATAAAACAAGTGTAACAAATGTATTTCTTTATATCTTTTTATGTTTGAAGGAAAAAAAAACAGATGAGGTCAGGATCTGACTCGTCCCCCTCTACACTTTCTTCACCTGGAGAGCAGTAGAGAGGAGGGGGTCAAAGAGCTGACTGCATAGACTGCAGCAACACTAGTGACACCGGACCTGGCTCCAAGGGTATGGGAAATAGTACTGGTGGTGGCATCGTAGGCGGTGCTGAGAGCATACTGGGGTGGGGTAGGGAACACGTTGCAGGCTCATACAGAACAGGGATAGGCCCCCCAAGGGACCCACTCCTGGCATCAAAGACGCTGTCTGCACCAAAGTGATGGGTGGCAGCCTTAGTCCTTGGAGAGGAGAGGAATGACACCAGAAGTGGGGCACATGTTGGTGGCTCAGTGTCCAAGTCAAGTGATGCCATGGATAGGCCAGATCATCTGACCCCAAAAGGTCAATGGCCAGAACCAGAAACTGCACTGTACGACTTATACGCTGCACCGATAGCTCTAGAAGAGCTGCAAATTGCTCAAACTGCTCACCCGGGGTCCTCCCTAATGGACAGAGATACCAACCTCATGGGCCTGGGTGTCCTCCATGTCATCAACAACAATGGAGAACACAGGCCCATTCAAGACAGGTATTTCAAAACAGAATGGCTAGAGGATGACCTCAGCCTGTGCTGTTTCTTCCCATTCTTGCAGTTTAAGTTTAAGTCCGAACGCTGAAAAGACGCCGACTCTGAGTGTGTGCGGGATCTGGGCTGTCTCTTTTCATAACTCAAGGAGGACTGTCCATCCTCCCAGACGCCAGATTGCCCATTGCCAGCACACCCACCCAGAGAAAGGTGGTGACTAGACAGCCCCGTTGCTCCCTACTTTATGGTCAACCACTGGCATGAGGTAGGGCTGAGAGAAAAATGAAAATTATGTACTCACTATAATCCCTGATTTATGAATATTTCCATCATTTGATGCACACTAGTGGGTCTGAACTGGAGGCGCTAGAACCCTGCCTAAAAACCCAGTGGCAGCCAGAACATTTCAGGAGGGCTGGTGCCAAAGTAAGCTGCGCGAACAGGCCCTTAACTGCCTTGTATTTTTTTAACCAAATAGGTGCAGCGTAACCTAGCAAGTACTTATGCACATAACCTAAGGGCATAAGATAGCCCTTTTGGCCTGTGTAAGAAGGGTCAACAAACCAGTAACACAGTGTCTTCACAGCCCAAACCAAGCATATACGGGTGAAGACCAACATAACATACCGAAGTAAGTCTGTGGGATGACAGGCAGGCACTGGAAAGACTGTGAAGATATTCCTAGAAGATCAAGAATTATGGCGAGTATGTAATTTCCATATCTTCAAGGAATCAATCTTTATTACTGATTCACACTAGTGGGTCAAAGTACCAAGCTCAGACAAAATCCCGCAGAATAGGGCAGTAGGAAACAAGGGCTCACTCAGGACAGTAATCCATTCAGAACTGCCCTGTCAAAGGTGACATGTTGCCTGGCATGGACATCTAGGGGATAATGCTTAACAAAAGTGTGCATTTTGCTCTAAGTTGCAACTCTGCAAATATCCCAGATAAGCACAGAGTGAATCTCTACACATGGCAACCGCTCTGGTAGCGTGGGCATGTTCCTGGCCTTCCAATTTGACCTGGGCCATGGCACAGCAGTGGCACAGGCTGTTCATAATACAGGCAGAAAATGAAAATTACGTACCTACCGTAATTCTTGATCTTCTTGGACGAGTCTCCACCACTCATTCACACTATTGGGTATAGCGTCGGAGGCACTAGGACCCATCGGGAGCAAACTTTTTGCTGGAGGGTCGGCGCTGCGAGCCCTAGCTCGCGCGGCAATGACTCTCTCGGCGTCGACCCTCCAACCGCCTCAGTACCTTTTTTACCAAGGAGGTGCAGCGCAACTAAACTAAAGATAACCTAACTTTAGGCCCGGACATAAGATAGTCCGGGCGACCCGTGTAAGAAGGGTCAACAAAGAAGTCTTCACGGCCTAAAGATTTGAGGGAGTGAAGACCAACACAGTGGTGAGCTCGGGGGATGGAGGGTGGGCGTGTGAATGAGTGGTGGAGACTCGTCCAAGAAGATCAAGAATTACGGTAGGTATCGCATTTTCATATCTTCCTGGACATAAGTCTCCACCACCATTCACAATTATTGAGAGAGTACCGAGCTAATAACTCCCGAGAGGCGGCAGGATAGACCAACAGCTCACGTTTCTAGGACAGGAGTCCATTAAGGATAGTTCTGCCAAAGGTGGAATGTCGCCTGGCATGAACATCCAGTGCATAATGCTTAACGAAAGTATGCACTGAGCTCCAGGTGGCGGCATTGCAGATGTCTGCAATAGGCACGTTGCGAATTTCCGCTAGGGATGCCACGACCGCTCTGGTAGAGTGAGCGTAGACCCTACCTTCCAATTTAACCTGTGCCATGGAATAGCAGTGTCGAAGACATGCCACTAGCCATGATGAGATACATCTGATAGCAACAGGCTGACCCAGCCGGGTCTCACTGAAGGAAACGAAAAGTTGTTGGGCCTTGTGAAAATTCTTGGTTCTATCGAAATAGAAACGCAAAGCCCTCTTAACATCCAAAGAATGAAGAGAACGCTCTCCTTCATTTTGGAAGTTCGCAAAGTAAGAGGGAAGGACCAAAGGTTGGTTTAGATGGAATTCTGACACAACCTTGGGAAGAAATTTAGGATTAGTACGAAGAACTACTTTGTCCTTATGGAACACAGTATACGGAGGGTCTGTGACCAGGGCATGCATCTCAGAGACCCTACGGGCTGAGGTAATGGCCACTAGAAGGCAGTCTTCCAGGTGAGAAATTTTAGCTCACAGGTAGCCAGAGGTTCAAAGGTCTCCAGTGAGCATGTCTAGCCTAAGGTTAATGTCCCAGGCTGCAACTGGACGCTCTTATAGGAGGTCTGGTATGCAGAATTCCTTTAAGAAATCTCTTAACCATAGGTAACTGAGCCAGAGACAAAGAAGAGACCGGCTCATGATACGCTGAAATGGCACTAAGGTGAACTTTGACTGTAGAGTACTGAAGACCTAAATTTGAGAGGTCCAAAAGGTACTCTAAAACCTTGTCAGGAGGACAGGAAAAGGGATTCAAAGAGGACTTTGCACACCAGAGCGAAAAACGCTCCCACTTAGATGTGTAAGTTTTCCGAGTGGCTGGCTTCCGAGCAGCCAGAAGAATGTCTGAAACTCTTCGAGAGACATTGAACCGGTTCACTTCTACCTCTTCAGGAGCCAAGCGTGAAGGTGAAGCGATCTCAGTTTGGGATGGACCAGCGGACCCTGAGTCAACAGGTTCACCTGCAAGGGAGTGGTCTCGAGGAACTGCCAACATATTGTTGAGTAGTGGAAACCAGAGTTGTCGAGGCCAAAAGGGAGCAATGAGAATCATCTTGGTCCCCTGAGACCTAAGTTGAGGAGTACTCTGAATTAGAGGAAGGCGGAAAGGCATGATAGAAAGCGCTTTGTCCACTGCAGCCTGAACGCATCCTGACAGAAAATGCCAGGCCCTGGAATTCTGGAGCAGAAGAGGCAGTTTTATGCTGAGTGGGGATGCAAAAGGTCCAGGTCTGGAGTCCCCACTCTTCGAATAGTGACTGAACTATGACTGAGTCGAGAGACCACTCGTGAGGATCTGCTTCTGTTCTGCTGAGACGGTCTGCCAAGTCGTTTTGTACACCTGGCAGGTAAACCGCTTGAATTAGAGCTTTGTGTTCCAAGCACCATTCCCACACCCTCATCGCTTCCCTGCATAAGGGGTAAGAGTGAGCACCGCCCTGCTTGTTGATGTAGTACATCACTGCTTTGTTGTCCGTTTGAAGGAGAATGGTCTTGTGACAGAGAATGTCCTTCAACGCTCGGACCGCATAAAGGACTGCTCTCATCTCTAGGACATTTATGTGAAGCTGGGACTCGAGTTGAGTCCACACCCCTTGAGTGTGGAGAGCGCAACAGTGAGCTCCCCACCCCATTAGCGATGCGTCCGTGGTAATGGAGATCTGATGATCCAGAGGAGCAAAGGGAAATCCCTCCAGGAGATTGCTCTCCTGAGACCACCAGGTGAGGGACCTCCGTAAGGGTTCTGTCACCTTGATGGGATAAGACTGCGGGTGAGTGGTTGGAGACCACTGAGCACTGAGCATCCATTGAGTGGTTCTCATGTGCAGCCGTGCTAGGGGTACAGTGAACACTGAGGATGCCATGAGGCCTAACATACGTTGCATTGAGGAGCTGTAACTGATCTTTTCTCTCCAATGTAACGAGCCATCTGAAGGATATCGTTCCTTCTCTCCTCTGGAAGTAAAGCTTTCGCACAAGAGGTGTCCAGAAGAGTCCCTATGAAAAGGAGTCTCTGGGAGGGCTGCAACTGATACTTTTTGAGGTTCAGCAGAATTCCCATGGACGTAAGAAGGTGAGAGGCCGTCTGTACGGCGTCCAGAGTCCCTTGTCTGGAACGGCTTGCTAGGAGCCAGTCGCCCAGGTAGGGAAACACCTGGATACCGAGTTTCCTGAGATGCGCTGCGAGAACTGCACAACACTTTGTAAAGACTCGCGGCGCCGAGGATAGCCCAAAGGGCAGGACTCTGAACTGATAGTGTTGACCCAGAGCCACAAACCTCAGGAATTTGTGATGCCTCGGGTGAATAGGAATGTGCTGGTAAGCATCCTGCATGTCCAGGGAGGCTAGCCAGTCGTGTTGATGAAGCAAGGGTAACAGGGTTCCCAGAGAAATCATTTTGAATTTCTCCTTGGGGAGAAATTTGTTTAGCTTTCTGAGGTCTAGAATGGGGCGCATTCCCTCGGACTTCTTTGGAACCAGAAAGTAGTGGGAGTAGAACCCCATGTTTCGCTGATGCAGAGGCACCACTTCTACTGCCCTGTTGTTTAGAAGGCCCTGAATCTCCGGCGAGAAGGTCTGACTGAAGGGTCGACAGCCTGGGCTGTCGTTTGGGAGGACAATCTGGAGGGGTCTCCAGAAAATTGAGAGAATACCCTTCGCGAATTATCCGAAGGACCCATTTGTGTGAGGTTATGGACTTCCACTGGCTGTAGAAGTGCATTAGATGACCTCCCACCGAAGAGGAAAAGTCCACCTCGGGCAGTTGAGATGGGACTTGGGCCGGCAACTCATAAGGTAGCGCTGGGCGCTTTGGGCCCTTGCGCTTTCTGTTACGCCTTCTTTTGAGGTTGGGCAGGTTGGGTTTATGGAAACTTCCTCTGCCTCTGCCCCGAAAGGACTGACGATTATGAAATTGCCGTCTACTGACATGCCCTCGAGAAGGGGCAGGAGGGGGTCGAGCCAGCTTAATGGCTGACCTAGTCTTTTGTGTAGCTTCTAGAGCTTGCTCTACCTGAGGACCGAAAAGATAAGAGCCGTCAAAGGGCAACGCCATCACCTGCTGTTGCGCATCATTTGTGAAACCCGTAGTACGCAGCCAGGAGTGACGGTGAGTACAAATACCAGCAGCTGCTGAACGAGAAGCAGTGTCGAAAGCATCCATGGCTGCTTTGACCTGCTGGTTATTAGATTCAATACCTCTGGTAATGGTTTGAAGAAGCTCTGGCTTTGAGTCCAAGTCCGGAAGAGCTTCAACCATTTGCTTGATAGAATGCCACAGGATATACTCATACTGGGAAAAATAACCCTGGTAACTGGCAATACGCATACTTAGAGTGGACGCAGCAAAGACTCTCTTACCTAATGTATCTATCTTAGAGACTCTTTGTTGATAGGTCGAGCTGTAGTAGTTTGAGGAAGAACTACCTTGTCATTTTCTGCCAGGACTACAATAGGATCCGCAGGCTTGGGATGCCAAGATAGGACGATCTTTGGGAGCTGAGTATTTCCTATCAATGGATTTAACCACTGAAGGGGTAAGAGCAGGATTATTCCATACCATTTGAGACAGCGTCTCGAAGGAAGGTTGAATCGGAGGAGTCAAATCCGTAGGGATCTCTGAAGCATGAAAATATTGGAGTCTTAACAGCTTCCCAGGATCGATGTCTGTAGTCTGGAAAGAAAGAGTGGAGCTCAGATTCTTCAACAAAAACTTAAAGGACAGGTCCTCGACCATAGGCTCTGTAGCAATAAAAGATCCTGTTTCGTCCACTTCATCACCGAGCCGAAGGTCTGGGTCAGGCTCAACGTCATCTCCTGACAGTCCAGAAGGGACTGTATGGACAGGAAAGGGATGAAAGCTAGAATAGGAAGGAGGAAAAGAGACAAAAGGGGAGTCCCTGAGAGCCCCCGGCACCGAGGAGGCGCACAGCGCCGAGATCGACGCCGCAGAACCGCACGGTGCTGAAAATGGCGCTTGAGCCGCCGCACGGCGCAGCAGGTGCACCGAGAAGACGCCTCGACCCGAGGCGACGGGCGCCGCGAGGCCAGACGGTGCCAAGGAACCCAGAGACCGAAAACAGGCTTTAAAGGAAAAGAGACAGGAGATAAGGGCATCGGTGTGGCCCCCCTGCGCCGCAGCCATGTGAGGGGGAACACCTAAGCACGGAGTCGACGGCACTGAAGAAGGTGCCGCACAACCAGGAAAGTCCAACCGCCCTACCCCGTCGCCCAGAGAGCCCATGAGCGACTGAGCCAGGTAGCCGAACCAACCTCCGAACCCATTGCTCCAAAAGAGCGGCCCACTGATGAAACTGCTCATCTGAAGACCTACCTGCGGGCGGGGTAGGACTCCGATGTCGAAGGCGTTGGCCATCAGAAGCCGCTGCCAGCGACTCCGAAGGAGGAGACCGGCAACTAGCCCCGATAACCGAACGCCTACGCGCAGACGTATCAGAGGGCGACCTCGAGTGATGCCTTCTCTTTTTAGACCTGCGGGTAGAAGAGGAGCTCGAGGTCGAACAGTGCTGAGAATGCGACCGTTTGGCTTTATGCTTCCGCGGGGACCGCCCATCCCCCCGGGCATTGGACTGCCCGTTGTCAGACCCCCCTTCCGGAGAAGGCGGCGGACCGGACCCAGCCTGACTGACTGAACAGCTTTCATACGAAGTCTCCCTACCATCACCTGACCTGCTCATGGTCGACTCCGTCAAAGTAGGCAGAGACTTCTTTATCGTTTTAATTTAAAAATAAGAATAACTTAAGCGATACTGTATCGTGATAATACTATAAAAATAATAAAAACTGAAAACTATGCTGCAGTTTGAAGTTTGACTCCCGACAGGCGAGCGACGTCGTCACTGAAGCGCACTCGAAGGCAGGAAAAAAGGAACTGAGGCGGTTGGAGGGTCGATGCCGAGAGTCTCATTGCCGTGTGAGCTAGGGCTCGCGGCGCCATCTCTGGCGCCGACCCTCCAGCAAAAAGTTTGCTCCCGATGGGTCCTAGTGCCTCTGGCGCTATACCCAATAGTGTGAATGAGTGGTGGAGACTCATGTCCAGGAAGATTGTACTTGACTGTAACAGGCTGTCCCTTTCGATCAAGATGGAGACAAAGAACAGTTTAGATTGTCTGAAGTCCTTGGTTCTGTCCAAGTAAAACCTGAGGACTTCAACATTTAGAGAATGGAGTGTGTGCACTCTTTCATTGTGAAAGTTAGCAAAGTAGGTAGCACTAGTGGCTGTTAGAGGTGGAACTGAAAAACCACTAGTGATAGAAACCTGGGGTGTGTGCGGAGTGATACCTTATACTTATGGAAAACAGTGCATGGAGGATCCGTGACAAGGGCAGGGATTTCAAACATTCTGCAAGCAGAGGTGATGACCACTAGAAAAGTTGCTTTCCAAGTTAGAAACTTCAAATCACACATCACAATGGGCTCAAAAGGCTTGCGAGCAAGACATCCAGCACAAGATTGATATCCCAGGAAGCCACCTCCTTATGGGAGGCCTTGTGTGTAGGATGCCTCCTTACGGGAGGCCTTGTGTGTAGGATGCCTCCTTATGGGAGGCCTTGTGTGTAGGATGCCCTTAAGGAATCTCTTGAACAGTGGCAGCTGTGCCAGGTAAGGGGAATCTATGGGTTGAGGCAAAGTGGTGCTGGGCTCCCAACCAGGATCAGGTCCGCTTCTTTTTGTGCTTCCAGTGGAACTGTCCTTCCTCCCGGGCATTGGACCACCAGTAGTCAAAATCTTTCCCTGACAGGGAAAGTTGACCGGACATGGCCCCAGTGTCAGAGTAGCTTGCCTGAGTATCTCCCTACCATCCTCCATAATCTTTGACCATTAACACTTGGTAGGGCTGAGAGAGACTGACAATTTTTTTAAATAAACTAAACAAACACAAAAATAACAAACTCTAGTTTAAAACACAAACTGAGAAGACCTGAATGCTGTTATATAGATGTGAAGTTCTGATTCCCAGTGGCCCAGCGACACCATCACTAATGCACACTCAATGAAGGGGAAAAATTAACTGAGGCAGTTAAGGGCTGATGCCAAGACAAGCCTGTGAGCTCAGTTCCGATGAGCCATGCATGCATGCAGCTTACCTCAGCGCCAGCCCTCCTGAAAAGTTCTGGCTCCAACAGGGTCCTAGCAACTCTGGCTCAGACCCACTAATGGGAATCAATGGTGAAGACAGATTCCTGAAAGGAAAGGGAAGAAGAAGGGAGGTGGGGTAGCTATTTACTACAGGGATTTTTTGCATACAGTTTATTCAAGTACCGGAGGTTCCTTTGAAATTGAATGGCTACTAATTCACATTCTGTTGGGTGGTGTTAAGCACTTAAATGTTGGATGTCTGGATAATCCAATAGGTTGTGGCCATTCTGGGCTGAAGGAATTCCTGGATTTAACTGCTATCTATTCTCAACAACATGATTTTATGTTAGTAGGGCATATGAATCTAAATTGGAATTTAAAGTAAGACTTGAAATTTGAATCCATGTTAGCTTCTTATGGTTTATATCAGCATGTTGTAGAACCAACACATTTAAATTCTCGTACATTAAATCACTCAGTTATGGATTGGATAGTAACAAATGACAGGGATCACTTATCCATATCTGGTGTATTACCTGATACGGTTATTGATGACATGGCCACCTTCGATGTATTACATTTTTGTCATAAAAAGGTACCACCACGTTTAATACAGGCTCACTCCTTTAAAAATATTCATTTTGATAAACTTTATTCCCTTCTATCCCAGCTTGACTGGTCCCATTTAGACTGTATTCCAGACATTGAATCTGCTTAAGATTATTTTTATAACCAACTGTTCCCAATTCAAGAATGTCTATTCCCTTTAAGGAAATTCAGAGTTAGAGGTGTTCCTAGTCAGTGGTTTACCCCTTCTATTAAGGCTTTGATTAAAAAGCACAATGCTTTGTGGGAAGTATATAAGAGGGATCCATCAGTTTATTTGTTAAACCAATATCGCTGCACTAGCAATAAAGTTTCTGAACTTGTGTGTAAAACAAAAAAGGATTTCTTTCTAAATAAAATACAGAATAACTGAGCTGACTCAAAAAAATTCTGGGAGAATATAAATGCTCCGTGTTCCCCTAAATCTGAATCAACAATTGGCAGTTTATGAGTTGATAATGCAAATGTTACAAATACAGTAGATACAGCTAATTTACTTAACCAGAACTGTTCCGATTTATCTAAATTTAGGATGGGTAATCATATGGGCTGTGGGAAATTTCAGAGGGATCCTAAATTGACTGACAAGCCTTTTTTTTTTTAATTTTAAGAAGATAACCGAGGAAGATATGTTGCAGTTGTTAAATGGTCTTCCAAATAAATATAGTAATTGTGGTGGAGATTTGGATGGTAGATTTTTGCATTTGGCAGTCCCATTTCTAGTTAAACCACTTTGTTTTCTTTTTAATTTTTCTTTATAGTATTGTCAATTTCCATCAGATTGGAAGCTGGCGAGAGTGGTGCCCATTCCTAAAAAAAAACTCAAGTATCCTCTCTAGATGATTTTAAACCAATCTCAATTTTGAACCCTTTGAGTAAGATGTTGCAGAGAGTTGTGGCTAGTCAGATAAATGACTACCTCACTCTAAATGGGCTGCTTTCACCATATCAGCATGGATTTCTAAAAAATTATGGGACTGGTACTGCCTTGGTCAGGTTCACAAACACTGCCGTAAGGTGCTTTGATAAAGGCCATATGACTGGGGTGGTGTTTGTGGACCTGACCAAGGCTTTCAATTTATTAGAACATGATTTCATTTGTCAAAAGCTAGGGGTTTTTTTTTCTGGATCTGCAGTGGCTTGGTTAAAGGATTATTTGACAAATCGTTTATAATTTGTTAATGTTGGCTCTCATTCCTCTGAGGTGTCTGATTGATTGTGGTGTCCCTCAGGGGTCCATATTGGGCCCCTTGTTGTTTTCTATGTTTGTAAATGAACTTCCTATTATTAGTTTGAAATGTCAATCTATTTTGTATGCTGATGAGTTGATAATTTATTGTCAGGGGAATTCTACTGAGGAAATATCTACCGTCTTAAGTTGTGATTTTGGAAGGATTTGTTCATGGTTATTGAAGAATTCATTCGTTTTAAATTCAGTTAAAATGAAGTCTGTGGTTTTTGGGACTAAGGGAATGTTAAGTTCAAATTCCAATTTTAAATTTATTTGATCAAAATGGACAGGTTATTGAACAGGTTTTTCTTTTTAAATACCTTGGTGTTTTGTTAGATCCTATTTTGACATTTTCTTTTCAGGTTAGCTCAGTTACCCATACAATAAATCAAAGGTTAGGTTTGCTTTATAAATATAAGGATTAATTTTCTTTTGAAGTTAGGAAGTCTGTAGTGGTTGGTTCTTTGTTACCACTTTATGATTATGTTTTGCATATTTGTTTGGGGTTGGGTAGTAGGGAATTGCAAGTTCTAAAGGTGTCCTATAATAATATTTGTCGTTTTGTTTTGTTAGGATCCCCTCGATTACATCATTGTTTACTGTACTCTAACATGGGTTGGTTGTCCCCCTTTGCAAGAACTTTATTTATTTTGTTGTATGATTTTCAAAAGTGTGTTTTTAGGGCCTAAATTTCCACTCAATGGTTTAATTAATGTTAGAAATGTTCCCCCTAGTTTGCGCTGAAAAATGAAAATTGCTTCTCGTGCGTTTTCTATTTCCAACCCCATTTATTGGAATGCCCTTCCTTTGATTATTCGACAGGCTACGTCAATTATTTGTTTTAAGAAAAAAAAGATGGAATTTCTTTTGTTGAACTATCAGCTTGTTTGTAATACTTAATGTATGTAATAGTGTGTGTATTGTTCTTTTTGTATGTTTTGTATTTCTGTATTCCTGCTCTGGGTCAGACCTGAAAAGGGGCCTTTGGTCCAGTGTCATTTACCTGGTTAATAAATAAAAAATTAAAAAAAAATCTGAGGTTTTTTTAGAAACACAGAAACCTAGAATCGTTTGACAGATATGAACCGCTTAGCCCAACCAATCTGTCCATTCTTTCTTGTCTCACTGCCTCGTCACCTTGAGGTCACTGGATATGATTACCCCAAGTCATTTTCCTGTTAGGTGACAGTCAGTCCCTCTTCCCGCATTCCACACACTGCCTTTGGGTTTCTGTGCCCGAGGTGCATGATTCTGCACTTTTTGCATTGAAACTCGACCGCCATACCCTTGACCACTTCTCAAGTTTTTCTCTGCCCCCTCCAGAGTGTCTACCCTACTGCAGATTTTGGTGTCATCTGCAAAGAGGCGTTCCTTTCTTTCCAGCTCTTTTGTAATGTCACTTACAAAGACATTAAAGAGGATTGGTCCCAGTACTGAGCCTTGCTGGTCACTCTCCCCCATCAGAGTGAGTGCAGTTTTGTGGCCCCTAATTGCATACCAATAACCCATTAATGCAGTTAACCATCTCTGCAATGGCAGGGGACCCCATGACACATACGACTTCCTGTTTGTATTAAGCTCTCTCTCTCTCAGCTTAAAGCGCTCCTCCTATTCAAGTTTTAGATAGATGTGCTAGTGTGGCAGAATCGCTTCCTCAATGTTATGGGAAGTTTAGCTGAAAGTGTTTAGTAAGGTATTTCTTACACAACTCAGTAAACTCGCAGAGATATGGCACCTAACAGCCATTGCTGGAGACAGCATGTAGAAGTATGAGCAGAGTATTATCTTGTCTTCTGGGCATGCCCCCAGCTTTCTTCATTCCTCACCTCTACAGAGGCAACTTTACAACACATTTTTACCCCTCAGCTCCAACTGATGGATCCTTTTTATGCTCTTTCCCCAATGGTGTGAAAGATGTATCAGTTTATTTTATTTATTAGGGATGCTCATACTTATGGCCAAACAACGCATTACAAAAAGGAGGCTTAAAGGTGAAATACCACCCAAACAGGAGTGGATCGCTTTAGTCTATCACATTTATAATATGGAAATGCTCACATATTCCATTCGTCAACAAGAGGGAAAGGGACGAAATACATGGGGGAGATGGATTATGCCCGTTTCAGGCAAGGATCCCAGTTTTGTTCCATAAGTGTGTCTCAAGTGACCAGTGCAGCTGGAGGCAGCTCCTGGAGATATCTGGTGTACACATGAGCACACCCAGTTAAGTGGTCCTGTGCCGGACACCTCATCACTCAAGCTTTTTATTTCTCTCAAAGGCTGAAATACCTCATTTTTTATTAACTTTCACAGCTATGCAACATTTCTATGTAGTAACGGAATTTACTGTTAGTCTGTGGCATGTCTATTTGCAAACTCAATAAAAAGTTTGATTATCTTACTGCAGCTGCCCACAGGGCCATTACAAAGAGGTGGCTGGATAAGACACCCCCCACTCTGGAGCAGTGGTTGGCAATTGCTGACCAGATTAAAATAATGGAGAGGCTAACTGCAAACTTAGCCCGAAAGACAGACAGGTTCAAGGCCAGATGGCTCCCCTTTTTCAAGTATCAGGCATTAAGAGAGGGAAGGGAGGTTTTAGAAGTGCTGGCCAGGAAGGCTTTAGATTAGAGCCTTGATAGGGCAGACTGACTTTCTGGAACAGCCTTGACCCCCTTAGTTGAAGTAGAAAATACAGAAGAAGCTGAGGAAAGGTCTAGATTAGTGGTTCAAGGAATGCTGCTCACCAAGGGAGGGAGGGAGGGAAGGGAGGAATTAATTAGTTGGCCTAAATAAGTAGTAAGCAGGTAAAATTCATTGTAAGGCAGCTGGCTTAGGTATAAAAATGGAAATAAATTTTCAGACCTAAGTAGGGTCTCATTTTAATTGGTAGGAGACCCAGGGTGGTATACAGATTGTCTCTGTAATTGGCGCACCTGGTCCAATATGTTACTCTGATTTAATTTGGCCAATGCCAATTAAATAATACAATATGGAGTATTTTAGGGGGAGGGAAGGGGGGGCCCTTGTTTTTTCTTTTTTTTCTTTCCCCCTTCTATTAATGTTTAATTCTGTATGTACTTGTAGTACCCGTTTTGTTATCTTGCTCCCTTTTTTGTTAATCTTTTATATTTTTTCTTGTCATGTAAAATGCAGAAAACTTTAATAAAATACAATTTCAAAAAAAAAAAAGTTTGATTATAAAAAAAGCGAGTGCAGTTTATCAGCACCCTCTGTCACCTATCCATCCACCAATTCCATACCCAGTTAACTACCTAGAGTCCCACCCCCAAACTGCCCACTTTCCTTATAAGCCTCCTATGTGGTACAGTGTTGAGGGACTTGCTGAATCTAAGTAGGCCACATCCACTGCCCTACCCTGATCTTTTCCTCCGGTCACCAAGTCGAAGAAATCCCATGCTGCCTCGGGTCTTGTAACCTGCTGGATTCAAGATACTCCACCAACCTTTCTTTAATTAAAAGTGTCTCCATTTACTTCCCTACCAATGATATTAGATTGACCAAACTATGGTTACCAGCCTCCTCCCTGCCGCCACTTTTATGAAGCGGGACATTTGCCTTCTTCCAGTCCTGACAGCACTCCTGTTTCCAGTGAGTTGAACAGGGCTGTCAGAGGTGCAGCCAGTACCTCCTGAAGCTCAGACAGCACCCATGGGTGTTTCCCATCTGGCCCCATAGCCTTATCCACTTTCAGACTTGCTAGTCCTCTAAAGACTCTTTTCTCTGTGCATGAACTTGTGTCTACCTCAATCTCCTTCAGTGTTCCTGCTGCTTTTATGTGGTCCATTCCCCCTCTCATACTAATGTGAAGACTCAGCAAAGTGTCTGTTCAGGATATCTCCCCCCCCCTCCCCATACATTCTCTCCATTCCTTTCTTACCCTCACTATCCCTCCCCTTGTCTGCCTCTTTTCTCTTATGTATCTAAAAAACTTCTTGTCCCCCTTAGGTACTCCTTTAGCTATCCTTTCCTCAATTTGTGCCTTTGCACCCATCACAACCTTCCCTGCTTCCCTCTGTTTTTCCCGGTAAACTTCCCTATCCACTTTTTCTCTGCATACCCTTGTACCTCCTGAATACCATCCTTTTAACCTCTACCTTCGCAGCCATGTCCCTTGACAACCATAGTGGTCTCTCTTTCCTCCTGTTTTTTCTCATTTCTTTAGTACAGAGGTTTTGTTGCCTTTACATCCCTTAATTTGGCCCACTGTTCCTCCACCCCACCCTGGCAATGCCCCCTGCATGGTCACTGCCAAGGCATTCACTCATTTTTATAAAAATCTACCCCCTGAAGTCCAGGACCCCCTTCCTTGCGTTGTTTGCCTTTGTTGCCATCCTTATGCTGAACAACACTGTACGGTGATTGCTGGTCCCCAGGTGGCACCCCACCGCAATGTCTGCAATATTGTCCCTGTTCTTAAGCACCAAGTCCAGTACTGCCCCATCACCAGTGAGCTCTCTGTCTAGTTGCCTGAGAAATCCCCCCCCTGCAAGGAGCCTAGGCTGCCCCTACTTCTAGCTGAGGCCGTGACTGGAAGGCTCCAATCTACAATCGGCAGACAGAAGTCCACCACCAGCAGCACCTCCCCCTTTTCTGTCATCTTGCTGATGGCTTCCCCCAGTGCCTTATCCAGTTCTTCCCCCTGTGCTGGAAGTCTGTATGTCATCCCAGTGGAAATAGTGGTTCTGGATCCTGTCTCCAGGGTGACCCACAGAACCTCCAACCCCTCCTTTACCCTAGGTTCCCTTGCACTTCCATCACTCTGATACCCTCCCTCACATACAGCACAACCCCTCCACCCTTCCTCCCCTCTCTATCCTTCCTGAACTGAATGTAGCCTGGTATGGTCATGTCCCAGTTGTGGTTTCCCGGGCACCATAGCTCAGTAACGGCCACAAGATCCAGGTCTGCCTCTGCCATGATGGCCTCCAGGTCTGGAATTTTATTTCCAAGACTTCTTGCATTGGCTCATGTGGCTCTCCACATCTTGCTCTCACTCTGCCTGCAACCTCCTTGTGCCATGTCTTATAAAACGTATATACCCGTCCTCCTTGTCCTCTACTACTCTGCCACTTCCATTAACTTGCTCCCTATAGGAGTTTCCTCCCTTCGGGGCCTCTCTTCACACTACTTCAGTCAGAGGGGGCGAGGGGGCAGTTTATGCCTCCCTTTGCCATTCCACAAACCCCACCTCAGCTAGTTCAAATGTTCATCAAAGTAACATTTCAACAGTCCACTAAGGACTGTGCTTCCCCTCCCAAACAGCTGCAGGCCATCACCAATGTATAGACCTACATCCCTCCAGGTTGGTCCTCATTCCCCAATGAAGCTGAACCTCTCCTCTCTGCATCATTCCTTCAAACACAAATTGAAGCTCCTGGTGTGGAGTACCTTTTCCTCCCCTCAGCCACAGACAGGAAACACCTCAGTGAATGTAAGCGTCTGCACTACTTGCCTTAGGCTCCTCCCCAGTTCCCTGAACTCTCCCTGCACAATCTCAGCCCTATCCCCTGCTAGGTCATTAGTCCCCAAGTGGACAGTGACATCCAGCCCCCCACGCCCAATCACCCCAGCGATCCTTAGGATCCTATGTCCATCTCTCTGAGCCGCAGCACCATATAGGCACATTATCTCCCTCTCCCCCCTTCCTGTTTCCAAATCTACTACTCTAACAGTTAAGTCCTCCACCAGAAGCTGCTTCCTCTTCTGCTGGGGTCCTCCATCTCCAACCTTATGGCCTCCCCTACAAAAGACCACAACATCCTCCCTTGCCACTACTTCAGGTGCCTCCTCTCTGCAGTCCTGTTCTGCCAGAATGGATAAGGAATTCTGTAGTGGCACAAGCTGGGGAAAGTGCCCGTGATCTACCACCCCGTCCTCCCTGTGTCCACCATGGTCCAACTAGCCCTCCTTTTCCTGGGCAACCTCTGAGGCAATGGCAACAAACTTGCTGGTCCCTGGGTGGGACAAAAGGGTCCTTCTGGATCCTAGCCAGCCTGGCTCGGAAACCAGCGACCTCCTCCATCAACAGAGAGGTGTGTGCAGATGGGGCGGCACCACAGTCTCCAGAATGTCTCCTCGAATACTGCAGCTCCACATCCATCGCCTGCACAACTCTCATAATTAACTTTGTGTATCGCTAAGTACTGCTTTCAAAATGTACCTCACTCCTCTTGCCCCCTTTCTGTGATTATTCCTTGCCTACCTACACTTTACCAGTATTTATTTTATCACCCTACCCTTAATAGGGTGCTTATTTACTTAAGACTTTGACAACCGGGTAATTACACTGATCCCAAGGACCATTTTCAGGCACGACCTGGGCCATGACAATGGCACAAGAGGCAACATTACACAAAATACAATAGAACATAAAAGACAAGGTAAACACAATGGTGCCAAAGCAATGCAAAAGAATACAAACAATAGACCACGGCAACATTAAGTACAGAGTATTAAATTCAGAGGCAGATATCAGGCAACTGTGAGGCAGCTAAGGATACACAGTATGAAGTAATCATTGCAGGCTATCAGGGGAGGATAGAGGAATGTGAAGCTAGCCAGAGAAACACAGACAGCTAGATGCAGCTGGGAGCCAGTCGGAGACAGGATTTGAACAGACGGTGGGTATCCAGGGAGTGAAGCCCGACTGGCAATTTTTTCCACAGTGAGGAGACAGAAGCAGATAGGGCTCTCCCGTCCATGTTGGTAGATACCCTGGGAACATGGAGGGGAGGGGTAGAATTTGAGCATAAGCAGTGGCGCAAGGTTCTGACCTCAAATAGGGCAGCAAGAGGGGATTCATGGCTGGTACAGACAGCATTACGACCAAGCAGCAAAGGGCTAAGTCGAAGCAGCCTTGGAGTGGGAGCCACCCCACTGACTGATAAACAAGACAGTGGTGGGTAGATAAAGGGGCCAGTAAGGTGAAGCGACAGGCACTATTGTAGGCGGTGGAGAGTTTGGCAGTGAGGGAAGAGGATGCCCTAGCATAGATAAGAGGAACAGTAAACAATTATGGAGCATTGGTTTCCCTGGACAATGGCACGCCGGGCCCGCTGGGGTGAGGTAGTGTCTGAATCTGTAAGCAATACCCAGCTTTTGGTGAATCCTGTGAACTACTGAGTTAATGTGCTCAGAGAAGGAGTGGGAGGGGTCGAATAAGACACCAAGATACTTGAAAGTTTCTACATTATTAAGCACCTGGCCATCAGGGGAGACAATGTGCAGAGAGGAGGGAGATTTAAGCTTGGCTAGGAAGGGCTTAAACCTTAACAGCTTGACTTTGTTTTCTTGATGTTTACCAGTAGGAGGTTGGCTGCAAACCAATTAGGGGCTGCTCCATAGTTTTGGGTGATGACTGAGGAAATTCGGGAGGGGGATTTATCACTGACAAAAAGGACAAGGCCGTCTGCATAGAGGAAGGATTGACAGATAAAACTGTCAGAGGGAAGGAAATTTATAAATAAGGAGAAAAGCAGGGGACCCAGAATGGAGCCATGTGGGACACCGGTTGAGACAGGCAGGGTAGGGGAGCAGGCAGGGCCCACACTAACAAATTGGGAGAGTTTAAAGAGGTAGTTGAGGAACCAGTTTGATACCTTCTGGGAACAGCCAAGGAGATGTAGTTTCGAGAGAAGGAGGGCAATGATTTACCAAATCAAAAGCCTTGGAGATGTCAATGAAAACTGTGCCAGTGGCTTGACCATTGTCCATGTTCCCGAGGATGTGGTCAGTTGGCAGTGCAAAGGCAGTGGTGGTACTATGATTCTTGCGAAAGCCATGCTGTTGGCTACACATGAGGTTGTACTTTGCAACATGTTCAGTAAGCTGGTGGTGGATAACTTTCTCAAGGAGCTTACTTAGGTGGGGGAGGAGGGAGAATGGCCAATAGTTGTTGGAGTGGGGGTCACCAGTTTTGAAAATAGGTATCACTTTGGCCATTTTCCATGGGTCAGGCATGGTAGAGGTAGACAGCGCAAGGTTGAAAATAAATGTAAGGGGCTTGACAATGGCAGGGGAGAGGAGTCTAAGGAAGATGGGGTAGAGGCCATCTGACCTGGGTGAGCCATAGTTTGGGAGGCATTTGAGAAGCTTAGAGGCATCGGTAGGGGAGACAGCCTTGAAATAAAAAGGGGGAACAGGGGAAGGGGGCTAGGGAGGGGGCAGTTTGGAGGTGGTAGGTCGATCCACTGAGCAGGCCACTCAAGAGCTTAGAGAGAAGCACAGAAGGGTCAGTAAATTTATCACTGAAAGCCCTGGCCACTTCTAGAGGGTCAGTTACCAGGCCAGTGGGAAAATTAAGCTGTGAGGCAGACTTGCCAGTTTGGGGGTTAAGAAGTAATCTGACAGACTCCCAGAATTTATTCGGGTCACCGAGACTTTTCTTCTAAAGGTTATGGAAGTAGTTCTGTTTCAGGGATTTAGCCAGGTGTTTGCACTGGTTTCTCAGGTGTCTGTAGGCATCCCAGAGGGCAGGGGAGGGGGACACCTTGTAGGCAGTCCAAGCATGATTCCTGTCCTTCATGTGGGACAGAAGATCTTTGGTGATCCAGTAGGAGCAGTCCCCTCAGACCCGTCATGTTGTGAGAGGGAAGTGCTTTTCTCATAGTGCCAGCAAGGTCTGAGTGAAAGATGTCATTACTGAGAACACATCTGTGAGGGAGTAGAGTAAACACCAATCCTGCGACCATGCTTCACTAAGGAGGAGGGGGGTGTCTGGGCTGCAAAAATTTCTGAAGGATAGGTATTTTTTTGGGGTGGGGGGCTTGGTCTTATTTGACCAGAGAATGAACATGGGTGAGTGGTCACTGATGGAGTCAGCCTTTATTCCAGCGTGTAGTACACAGTCTTCCCTATTTGTGATAATCCAGTCTAGAAGGGTTTGGGGTGGCAGTATGAGGGTTTTGCCTGGTGGGTAGCATATTAGACTGGACAAGACTGGGTTGTTTTAGCAGGCGGACATAGTCTGATTGGTTTGCACTCAACCAGTTTAAGTTGAAATCACCAAGACGAATGGTGTCTCTGGTGGGGAGAGTGAGCTGAAGCCAGATAAAAAGTTGTTTAGGCCCGCAGACCCTGCAGTTGGAGGGTTATAACAGCAGCCAATGTAGAGCTTCTTTGTGGCACTCAGGGTTAGCTCGGAGAGGAGCCATTCTCTGGGAGAGGTGGCATCAGAGCAGAAGACAATAGTAGCAGAGAGGGGTTCCCTGAGGAACACTGCTACACCTCCACCCTTTTTCTTGCCGGGCTGTCGAGGCACAGGGAGGAGTATCCTTGTAGCTGATACGTGGCATCTGGTAGGTGAGGTTTTAACCAGGTTTCAGAGAGTCCCAGCACGTGAGGCTTGTGCAGAGATACCCATGCCTCCAGATCGGGGAACTTGGAGGAGAGGATGCAGATGTCAATATGAGCAAACTTCAACCCTGCAGCATTTGCCCACGTACTAGTGGAGGGGGTAACACAGGAGTTGGGTGGAACCGGGTTACACTTGATGTCACCAGCTAGGAGCAGGAGGGAGAGGAAGAGGTTGTAGGGGCAGGGGGAGATGTGCATTGTTCAGAAGCAAGAGGACAGGCAGTAACCAAGGAGACAGCAATCTGTGTTGGAAAAAAAACAGATGGTGATAGGTCCAAGGTGGGACTGTTCCCAGGTGGGGCAAGGAGCAGGGTGGGACAGAGGGGAATGGGTAGTTGTGAAATAGGCTAGGGATTCCTGGTCTGAGGCTAGCACATTAGCACAGAAGACAGTAATCAGTAGCGTGGATTGCAAGGACACAGCCAGTAGTGTAAAAAATAATAGATTCACAATGCCAACTTTAGAACAGTGTGTTAGATTGAGGGAATTAGCAGAACTATGGGAACTAGCAGCTGAGAGTTTATTGGAACAAGCCATTGTGAGCTTAAAAAGCCCCTCAATGAGGACCGTAGACCTGAGATGGGCTTGTCACTTTAACTCAGCTCTATTTATTGGCCTGGCCAATAGGGGACAGTTGGCTTGGAGGATGAGGAGCTTAAGTGCATTTAATGTATGTTGGGGGCGAGGTAGGTGGGAGACAAAAAATTCAAACTTCAAGGCAGGCAGAGTTGTGGACTGCATCTTGGACCATACCATGCAGCTGGAGAATCTTCTGGGCAGGAGCAGGCTCCTTTCTTGCCCACTCAGAGGGAAGCGGGCAGGCCTTATGCAGAGACCGTGCTGGTGGCTTAGCCCAGACGAGGCTTCAGACAGCCTAAGGAGAGGGGCAGAGAAAGGAGAAGGAAAAAAAAAAGGCTGGTAGATGGGGGGGATTAGCTTTGGAGAGGGTTATTTAGCTGGAAAACAAAGAAAATAATGCAGGGTTAAATCGGGTTGGGGGGCAGATCACAGACCGAGGCAAGGTGCCAGCAGGGTCTGGACAGCAAAATAACACACAAAAGGGTCTGCAAGCTGGGAGGGCAGAGAAGAAAAAAGCACTTTGCAGGAGCTAGTCGAATCAGAATAAAATCATCAACTCTACAACTTAGTACTCATCAAATGTCTAAACAGTAATTAAAATAACCAACTCTACAGCTTAGAACTTGTCAAATGGCTGAACAATAATTAAAATATTAGGCAGGAATATCAACAACACTGTCTAAAAGTAAGAGCTCTGTCTATGCAGCTCGTAACAGGAAACAGATTAAGCTTTACAGTATAGGAACTCTCCCAGGATGTTGAAATCCTATGCTAACACTTGGGCCAAAATTAGATAAAGAGGGGTAAGTTAATATCATGGAAAAAAAGAAAAAATGTTAACATTACAGTCCAAAAATTGCAAAGTCCAATTTCCTGAGAGAAGTTAAATAGGAAAGCTGCTTATTCGGTGTGAAAAGTGGCTCTGGGCAGCGTTAGCCAATGGGTAAAGCTCTTAACCCAGCAGGGACCAGTGAGGGCCAACTAAGAAAAAGGCGACAGACCAGAGGAAATATGAAAAACTCAAGCTTCAAGGCAGGCAGAGTTGCGTCTTGGACCATACCTTGCAGCTGGATAATCTTCTGGGCGGGTGCAGGCTCCTTTCTTGCCCACACAGAGGGAAGCGGGCAGGCCTGGTACAGAGACCGCATTGGTGGCTTAGCCCAGACGGGGCTGCAGACAGCCTTGCGGCTGGAGAATCTTCTGAGTATGTGCAGACTCCTTTCTTGCCCAGTCAGAGGGAAGCGGGCAGGCTTAGTGCAGAGACCTCATTGGCGACCTAGCCCAGATGTTGTTTCAGACAGCCTTGCGGCTGGAGAATCTTCTGGGCAGGAGCAGGCTCTTTTCTTGGCCGCTCAAAGGGAAGCAGGAAGGCTTGGTGCAGAGACTTCATTGGCGGCTTAACCCAGACAGAGCTTCAGACAGCCTTGCAGCTGAAGAATCTTCTGGGCAACTGCAGGCTCCTTTCTTGCCCACTCAGAGGGAAGCGGACAGGCTTGGTGCAGGGACCGCATTGGCAGCTTAGCCCAGACGGGGCTTCAGACTTGCTTTCCTCTTTACTTGCTTGCTGTCTCTGGATTCAAACATACCTTGACCCTGCTGTCCCCTTCCTGTGTTTGTTCCTTTCCCGCTACACCTTCAGTCAGTATTTATCACCCTACCCTAGCTAGGGTGTTACTTGATTTCCCCTTTACTCACTTGGTATCTCTAGATATATCTCACCCTGTATCCATCCACCTCTACTACTTCTTTTTAATAAACCTTTCCCTTTAAGCTCTGTCTGATTAAGTACTGCACCTTACCCTAGATAGGGTGTCTCCCATATCCCCACATGTAGCAGCTCCCTGCTTGTTTCCTTCCCAGCAGATACTACCTACCCCACCAACTGTAGCGATCTAAACAGGTAACAGTAAGCTAAAAGGTATCCTACCTTCTCCTGTCTGTCCAGCAGAGCCCCCCGTTTACCTGCAGCTGCCTGCCGACACCAAAAAAGTCAGTAACCTGTTCCACTCACATGATGGCACATGCTGGGAGAGTCGTTTCAGTGTTCTTGTAAGAAGGCTAAGAAAGTGCAAATGCAGACAACTCTTCACTTCTGCCTAAGCTCCCCCCACAAATTAACAGGTATCTCCACCCAGCTAATGGCTGGGATGATTGCCAGCTGCCTTTCAGCAACTCAGACCAGCACACTAACTACTGTATTTTTCACCCTGACTGAAGGTCCCAATTAATCTTCCAGACACTATACTTCCAATGTAGTATCTGCTTACTTTTCAACTAGTTAGAAATGTTTTAGCAGAAATGTTCTAGCTGCCTCAGGTCCTGTCCACACTGTAACGGTTCCAAACCATTACAGACAGTAACCATTACAGTGTGCCCACACTGTTGGTGAACAGTCTCGGTAACGGTGTGGAACCATGACAGCCCGTCCACATTGTGGGTGCCGTGGGACCATTACGGATGGCACCCTATCCCACAATGCAGTGCGTTCTGCACTGGGGGACAGCTGGAGCAACACGATTATGTGTCCACACTACAATCGGTAACATTTTAGAGGCGGAACCGGTTCCATAACCATTGTTGAAACCACCTCATATGTGGTTTAAACAATGGTTACAAAAATGCCTTCTACAGGTTTAAATGCAAAACACTGCGGTAACGGTTTAGACCCTCTGTAACGTAACAGAGTGGTTTTCTGGGTTTAGTGTGGACAGGGCCACAGTCAGTTGCCTCCTTGCTCCGATAGTAAGAAAAAGCCAACTCCTTGCTCTGACAGCCAGAGCCAACTACATAGAAGTCTAAATGCTGACAACTGCTCCACTTCTGCCTAAGCCACACACCCCAACTAACAGCTAGTCCAACCAGATGATTGTCAGTTGTCTTCCCCAAACTCAGACCTGCACACTGTTAATAATAACTACTGGTTTTTTTATATCCTGTCTGGAAGTCCTTATTCACCTTCCAGACCCTACACTTCTAATGTAGTATCTGCCTACTTACCCCAGTTAGAAATGTGCTATCTAGAAAAAATGTTCTGTTGCCCCAGTCAGCTGCCTCCTTGCTGATAACAAGAGCTGACTACATTTCTGTATGTTAAACTAACTGAACTGAGGCAGACCAGGTGGCACTGAGGGCTGAGGCACTGGATGCCACACCGCGCACTACGCTGGCGACCCGGGTTCGGGAGCGGACTCGGGCCATCGGGGGTCGGATGGGCGGGGAGGAGATTTGAGCATCCCAACAGATGCTCTCCTCCAGGAGTGGGTTACCGGGTTGCTCCAAGCACCCGTAGCTCCTCTGCTGGTGGAAACACGGGAGGTTGGGGCACACGGCTTCCCAGAGTCAAGTGAGGGAGGACGCTGTCAGGCGCTTGATGACGGAATGCATCAGCACATCATTCGTTTGGATGTACATCCTCTGTGCCAGCTTCCTCAGGTGATGGGGAGAAAATGGGGGGAAAATTAATACACCCTGGCCGAATGAGCAATGCGAAACCAAGGGGATCCTTGTGGCAGGACCTGGCGGATGGAGTAGGAGGGGGTACGAGGCCCCCTCTGAAGCCGAGAAGCCAGGCAAATATTAAAAAAACGAACCGAAATGACACAAAAATAACAAACTCTAGTGTATATTAAACTAAAACTGAAGAACTAGACACTGTTGTTGCATAGACTATGACGTTCTGGCCCAAAGAGGGGAGCAACAACGCTACCAATGCGCATTCATAGACAGGAAAGAAGAACTGAGGTGGTTGGGGGCTTGCACTGCTGTATACTGTCCACCAAAAAAGTTCTGGATCCTGCAGGGTCCAAACACCTCTAGCTTGGACCTCAAATGGGAATCAATGGTGAAGACCGATTGATTCTTGGAAGATCCTTGGTTACAGCTGCAGCCTGTCAGCTGCACAGTGGTAGCGCTACTGCTTGCGACACAGACTCAAGTTTGAGAGTGAACTCAGGACTGTTGAAGGGCCAGCTGGAAGGAGGAGGAGGATAAGCATCCGAGGGACTGCTCTCCTCCTCTGGGGAGGGAGGGATCAGGTGCCCAGCAACAGTCCGAGCACTAGCGATGCATGGGGAGTCAGTGAGCTCAGGACCTGTGCTTAGGTTGGGATTGCTGGAGCAGTGGGCATTGTTACAGAGGGGGCAGAAGTGCTCCTGACGCGAGCTAACATCTGTTTCCTTCTGCTCCACAATGGTAAGATCCTCAATGCGGGCCTCCATGAGCGCAACTCAAAGAAATCAAGGACCTCCTCTGTTCCTTCACTCAAATGACACTCAGCCAGCTTGTTGGGGAATTTAGGTCCTTCCCCCAAGCGCGCCACCTCCCTGTGAGGGCAGCTGGGGGATGCAGTGTGGAGGGCTGCAGTGGGGTCACTGGGACAGTTAAGATGTAAATCCCCGTAGCTCACAGATTGAATAAACAAAGCTGGGAAAAAAATAGCTATAGCTGAGTAACTGCCTTTCAACTACCTGGAATACTTCTACGTGGTCACACTTGTCAAGACTATTAACAGTACCAGGGCTGTATGGGGCTATGCTGTCAGGTCACAGAAAAGGAGACTTTTCCCTCCTGACCTGGATGTCTACGCTGCAGTGGGTTCTTAGGGGGCTGCTACAGATGGATATCCTCTGGAGATGGCTGGTGTTCAATGACAACCACCTTTAGCAGTGGGATTACAGGTGGGACCACTGCAGGATCGACCACCCAGACCTTGTCAATGGGCCTATCAGGTCTGACCAGTTTGGGACATTGTGGGTCAACTGAATAAGCAGTCAATGGGTCAACTGCCATCAAATACCATCTGTGTCATGAGGATATTCAAGGTGTGCATTCTAATCTAATTCTGCAGCGAGTTACAACCTCAATCATGTCCCACTGGTTGGGATCTCAGGTTGGGCCTGCTGTGTGTGTGTGCAGAGGAACTCAAAAAAGCAGAGGTTGGGGGGTGGGGGAGACTTACTTCACCCACCAAACTGGTCTCTGAGCTGGAATGGAATACATGCGAGGACAAGATAAAGCTCTAGCCAAATCCCACGCAGGCCCAGTCAGAGAACTGCACAAGTATGACTTTGTAGAAGGAATCCTGGTAGTTGTAATTATGAATTTTCAATACACAGATATTTAAGAGAATTGTTTTCCCAATTTTTCTTGTGATATCAGTAGCTTAAGCATCACCACATTTTTCCTGCCCATGTCCCTCCCTTTTCTTACTGGTGTAGGCAGCTAAAGACAGACAACATTTGTGGTCAAGTCAGTCAGAAAACAGACTTCAGGCCCACCCACCACACTTGAAACTAGACTCAACAGCAGCAGAATTTCACTCCTGTGTGAAACCATGCATCCTTGCCCACATGCCCAGTGCAACAGCAGGACTCAAACCCCCTCACTGGTGCAAGAGGGGTCAGAAGGATGCTCAGCACTGACTCTGCCACACAATGCCCAACCACCCAGATGTGAACTCAGATCATCAGCGCCATAAGCCACATCTGGCCATCAGAGAGACATAAAATCCAACTAGAACTACTTTCACTGTGTGTGACCTTGAGCAACTCCCCTGTCCTCTTGGTGCATCTGTCCACCCAGCTGCAAAAACAGGTAAAGGCAGGATCCCACTGAAACGAGATACTGCATCTCAGCCCTGCTATCCTAGGTAAATACACTGTTAAACTAAATCTAGTTTCAATCTACAGATCTCTAACTCGGGGAGGGGGGGGCACACTGTACATTAACATTCAGCAATATCAAAGCTTCTTTATTACAGGTACAAAACACAAGGAATTCTTATGGTTTCGTTCTCAGCAACACTTCATCTTCCACCCTCATCGACATGAACAGGCTGCCACGTGAGCCACACCTAGTTTTGGGGGTGAGATCACATTCATTATATGTCCTTACATATTATAACATGGATCCTGCAAACAGCCAGGAGGCTTCCCCTAGAGTAGAAACACACAGCGTATGTAGACAGAAAACAACTGCTTGGCCCACCATGTCTGCCCAGTTGTTCCCTGCCTAATCAGTCTCCACACCACCTAGCTGGTCTCCGGCAACCTTCTCTCCTCCCTGTCTGTTTTCTAACACACCCCTATGTCTATCCCATACATGCTTGAAGCCCACACTGCTTATGCCTCCACCACTTTTGCTGGCAGTCTGTTCCAGGCATGTACCACCCTTTCAGTGAAAAAATATTTCCTCATGTCTCTCTTAAACCCTCCCCCCAGCTTCATCGAATGCCCCCTGGTCCTGGTGCTTTCTTATTTAAGAGACACCCCTTCATGCACCCTGTTCACCCTGTAATGTACTTGTATGTCTCCATAATATTACCTCTCGCTTTCCTCTCTTCTATATAGTGCAAATGTAAAGATCCCTCAGTCTCTCCTCATAAGGATTCTCCAGCAACCCCTCCACCATTTAACGGCCCTCCTCTGGACTGCCTCTTGTCTATGTCCTTTCTAAGGTGTGGCATCCAAAGCTGGACACAGTACTCCAGGTGGGGTCTTACAAGTGAGTGATACAGTGGCAATACCATCTCACTCCTCCTGCTGCTGGAGATACCCCTCCTTACGCATCCCAGTACCTCACTACCCCTATCCACTGTTCCGTAATACTGCCCTGCCCCTAGTAGGGCTTCAGATATGAAAACCCCAAGGTCTCTTTCCTGTTTAGTGGCTACTACCTCCTCTCTCATCCTACTGACAGTGAAGCCCAGCTGCCATGGTTCAGATCCTTCCCTGAGTTTCCTAAGATGCCTGCACATTCTCTCCACCCCTCCTGAATGTTCACCCTTTTGCAAATTTTGGTATCATCTGCAAACGGCATACCTTCCCTTCTAGTTCCTCAGCAATATCACTTATGAAGACATTGAAGAGGATTGGTACCAGTACTGAGCCCTGTGGCACCCCATTGGTCACTCTCCTATAATTACAGCGAGTGCCATTTACCACCACCCTCTGTCTCCTTTCTGGTAATCAGTTCTTTTTTTTCTTTGTTTCCCGGTGGCCCCCTTCTGCCAGTCTCTGATCCTAGCCCATCACCCCGGCATCCCTCAGGTCTTTCGTGGGTCCCTCCCTTGCTCCACCCGAGCTTCCCCCTCTGTCAGGGGCGAAGGAGGCTCACCTCACCCTCTGTCACTGACAGGATATGGTTGGGGGGGGGGACCATGCCTGAATATCCAGGTGTGGGGCCTGCGGACTGGGCTGTTTCATCCTGCCAACGGGGAGAGTTTTCACTTTTTTGCATCCACTGGGACGTCAACATCAAGGGCGCGCCAAGCATGACCTCATGCACACGTGTGACATGCAGCGCCTACCAACATCCCTCCTCCTCCCACTAGCCACTCCAGTTGCACTGCTATCTGTGGTCACCCAGATGGCAGCAGAGCAGTGGCAATGGCTGCCTTCCCTCTCTGGAGAAGGACAGCATCCAATGGAATGCTTGATCCTCCTCCCGGCTGTCCCCCTGCAGCCCGTGCTCATTTCCGAACTCAGGACACCAGTGTGGGCCAAGTAAGGCGCCAAGCACCTCAGCGCCAGCGGGCTGGCTCCCGCCAACCAGTTTCTAATCCAATTAATCACATCAGCTCCCACCCCTAGGCTGCTCAGTTTCATTATCAGTCTCCTGTGTGGCAGAAGGCCTTGCTGAAGTCCAGATATACCACGTTCATTGCTCTCCCTGATCTACTTTCCTGGTCACCCAGTCAAAGAAATCTACCAAATTTCTTTGGTTTGACACCCTCCTCCCCCCATAAAGCCATGCTGCCCGTGGTCTTGCAACCCACTGGATTCAAGACACTCTGCCAGTCTTTCCTTTAGCACCATTAGAATGAAACATTCTCCATTACAGACATTACTGAACATCAGTAATTGGCACTAATATGCTACGAAACCAGATCCTTTTAATAATGCTCAGCCCAGTAAACACAAAAGAAATAACTATTTCCCCACATAACACACGTGTTTGTTACTTTTTGAATCCCTTTTTTAAATGCAGTATAATTATAAGTTCCATCTCTCCTAAAGAGTCACTGAAACCTCTGGGAAAACTTAAGAAACTGTTCACGGTTCTAGTTGCATTCCCTGTATTTCCTGGTTTTATCTTTCTCTTATTCTCTGTTCCCATGGAAACTTAAATCAGGGCTCTCAGGGATGCGGGCACCCGCATCCTTTATGAACATGTTGTGTGTCGGGACATGGAGCTTTCTGCAGAATACTACAGTAAAAGCAGTGCTGGCGTAGGGGCTCCCACGTATCTGAATGGAGACCCTTGGAAATGTTCCGAAGACTCCAACTTTTCGGTTGTGGACCCCCCTTTTTTTTCATAGCCAGTCCTGGATCCCCAATCAAAAAATCCTACCAAGAGCCCTGTTAAATGGAAACAGGATCCTTGCCCTTTGGAACTCATGTGTTCCTTCTGTTTTTCTACATGTGAGCCATAATCACCTGCTTGTGAAACAATTGTTTCCATGACAACCAACTCAGAATAATAAATAGAGGATTATTACATCATAAGCAGACAGGCGTAAGGAGACTAAGTCTGAGGGACAAGGATCCTATTTTCAAACAGCTGTCCTTAGTAATAAAGCAAGAGAGAAAGAAAACACAGAAATATGTGAAATAAAAGCAGAATTATGTACATCTATTATTTTCCCCATTTTTTTCTGAGTACTCACAGGTTCTTCAACTCCCATTCTGTTATATCCACATTATACAACATGTACATCACCAGAAATAAATACAGTCACGTGGTATTTTTAGTAATACTTTTGAACAAATGTCATAATTTTTATTTTGGATCTCACAACAGTCTCAGAAGGTACAGAGCGAGCTAAACGATTTGGTGTTGTGCCTTTTTCAGTTTGAAATTCTTAACTGATATATGCATAATAATGTATTTGGAGTACTGGGCTGTCAAAAATAAAACAGTGACCAAAGTTTGAGCATGTTGCTAAAGGTCATGTATTCAAGAGCTACCAGTCTGAAGTCCTTCATAAAAAAAAAAAAAAGACGTAAAACTAATGCAATTTTTGCCATTTTTTATTTTTATACTGCTTTCTCTCCTCTGGTTTCGTCCACATGGTTTCCAGGTCATCGGGTAATAATTCTCAAAAAATAAGAAGCGAGCCAACCCTTTTCACCTAGGTTCAGATTTCATGCAAACTGTTTGCTCTGTAACTCATTTTTACATAGCATACGGTTAGCAAATAACATTTTGTGTGAGCCATTACACTGTCTGGTGGGACATCATTTCTGTAATTTGCTAACTCACTGACCAGTTTAGAAACTATTCCTACCGCTAGGTTCCATCTTTGTAAAGAGCCCTGTCCATGGGAGACTTGGCTTGTAACCATTACACAGTAATCAGTAAGAACATTACTTCTCGTACATGTAATACCATATGTGAAAACAAAACTTCATATCCTCCTTTCCGGATTATACCTTGGATCCCAGTCAGCCGTACAACCTAATCTTCGGTTTCTATGGTAATTTCTGCTAAGAATGAGTGTTTTTTTAATGTTAACATGTAGGATTTAGTAATCATTTCAATGTGTTCCATCTGTGATAAAGAATTACTAGACCTTTGCAGCAAGAATTGCTTTTAATTTCAAACTAACTTAATCAAGTTTCACATATGGCATAAAAATCAGCCAGCTAGTTGAACACAGTTCTTTTCACGCATTACCTCAGTCATACTGTAGGAGTCTGTACTGGTCTTCAGCTATAGTTCCTGGTCTGATCCTTCCTGGTCACAAACAGGCAGCCAGTTATATTTATTTATTAAATTTTGGTGACTGGGTAGGCCCACTGAGCCCCGAAGGTCCCTTTTTCAGGGGCGACCCGAGATAACAATACAAGTTATAAGAATGAACAAGGACTTAAGGAACATTTGAGGCATTGTGAGTTACATCATGAGGTGGTTACAGTAAAGAAAACTAGTGGATACAGGCATGGTAAAAGAAAAGCAGTGGATGCAGGCATGGGTACAGGCATGGTTATCGTCATGACATGTAAGCAATTGGTAGTACTTTGCATATAGTTTATTCAGGGGTTTGTTCCCCTGAATCTGCGTTGTTTTATTTACATATATGGAAAAGCAAATGCCCTAAAGTGACACAGCCTGTGGCAAAGCCAAGATAATTTACCTATCTACCATGGAACTGCCATAACAAGCAAAATGTAATTTAGGTACAAGAATACCATTCAACCCATTAAGTGCTACAGTTTTTAGATGTTTCTTTTTTTCTTTTTTTACATTTTACTATACTGATGTAAAAATTAGAAAGTCAGTGTACTATGAAAATACCTTAGTGTCAGAAAAGCACAAGAGTGTGTGTGTGTTGAGGGGAAGGGGTCTCCTAGTTAGAAACAGCTGGGTTAAATTTTGAACCTAGTTCAACTAGAACCAGCTTCCTGAGTAGAACGTATGGTGTACTGTAGTGGCAATCAGGAGAACAGATAAGGTAAGCAAATTGGTACATACACAAAACTAGCAGCCTCAAAAGCAGGTACTAATAAAGTGGAAGCAGTAAGGGCGGGGACAGGAAAAGAGCATCACTATAAACTGTGTACAGTACAGTAGTAGACTGTGTCAAGAGTTGCTCACTCGCTGACAAGAAGGGTGGTTGTAACATGGAAAAATGTAAATAAAGAAGCAGGATAAGCGAAACCGGTCAGAGGTCTGGTGTGGGGGTCCTGCCAGTGTGCTTTGGTGAGAGATCCTCACTACATGTTTTGGCTGACTATCAATAAACTTTGAGCCTATTTATGCTATTTGGTGTTTGGCTGTATTACTTGGGGTTGGCAGATGGTGATGAATTGCTGTGGTTAAAATGTAAATAAAACCAAAAATAATATAAATGAACAAACCAGATTTGATGGCAACATCAGACAAATGGAGCCGATGGCTACAGGTGCCCAGCAAGTTAGATACTCAGGGTCGGGAGGAAGGTGTTACAGACTCGTTTTGGGGGTTAGAGACTTGGCTGGGGTGACTGAGCCTGGTCTGTGGAACATACTGCTATGCTTTTATTTAGAATAAAATGCTCCCATATTGAAGAAGCTTGCAGTATATCTTTCCCAGCCCTAAAATATCCCTGGACCCCTGACAGGAATGGTAACATATCTGTGAGTTAAATAGAAAAGCAAAACTCCAGCTCCACATGCTGGAGCAGTAGCAGGGCTGCTCTGTGTAAAACTGGTGACCCAGGTCTGGGACAGAGTCCAAAATGGAGACCAAGAATCCCACAGGACACTCTCCTTCTCTGAGGAGAGAGGGCAGTGCAGCTTATGGCAATACTGCCATCTATGTGACCACAGGTGACAGTGCAGTGGAGTGCACTTAGCCCACGCACGAGATAGGAGAGCAGGTGATAGTTGGTGCATCCGGTTTTCTGGCACTACTGACATCAGAACACCTGCTCCTGAGGAGGGTCCAAGGAAGAAAAGGGGAAAATAGGATCACCACTGGCGGTTTGCCATTTGACTGAATTGACTGTGCCTATGCTCTTCTCTGATAACTGTTAACATTCTGGAGCTGTGAACTGGTATGTGGAGCAATGGAGGTACAGGGACAAGGAGGCAGAGTTCAACAGCACTGAGTGTCAGCAGAGGAGATGGGGTAGAACAGTTCAAAAGCGTCACGCTGCTATTGTGCAAGCGCAGTTGCACGAGCGAAGTGAGTGGTGTGAGTGCCACTCGGTACCAGAAAGGAACTTGTATTTTGAAGAGTAGTTTTACACTGGGGACTGGTTAAATGTTGAAGCTAATAGTAAGTTAGTTGAACCATATTTAAGTATCTGACTGGGAACTTTTTATCATAATTTATGTTGTACTTAATAGTGACTTGTCTGCAACAATGCTAAGCTGTACAAAGTTCTTTTAAATGCAAAGTTGTATATTTATTGCAGCGTTAAGATGAAATAGAGGGATAGGCAGTTAAGATCTCCAAGGTAGTTTGGGTTTAAGAACAGTATTACAGTCCTTTGAGTCTGTAATTATTTGTGTGTTAAACATATTGATTATATTTGATAACATAACAGGCCATTGGATAACTTTTTTATTTTTAAAATAGTATTTATATAAAGTGTAATTATGACTAATTGTGTCATTTTTAGTTTTGTGGCCTACGTGGCCATTTTTTGCATAACAGACTTTCAGCAAATTGATTGGGGGGAAAATTGGTATTTATGATGATAGATTATATCGGGGCAGTTTCAAAACAATAATAAAGATGATGTGGGAAGGACAGTTATTGAGTTTTGCTCAAAAAGGGAGATAATGAGTTTAGGGGTTTATTTGTACCAGTTCAAAGTTTGTTTTGACCTGGTACACTCAATCCAAAAAAGGTTATATGAATCAGGTGATGTTGAGGTCAATCCGGGACCTTTAATTAAGGAAAATGTTGAACTTTACCTGGGATAAGGCTGGCACACAAATATGTGTAGCCTAATGTTTAAAAAGCACGAACTGGAAGCATGGATTTCAGCCTATGTTCCAGACATAATAATTTCAGAATCTTGGCTGAAACCTAAAGTTGATGATTGCTTAATGTCTATTGCAGGCTATGGGGAGTTATGTAAAGACAGACTGAGGAAGAAGGGTGGAGGTCTTGTGATTTATTTTAAGGAATATTTGCTTGTTAGGGAAATACAAACACCCCTTCCAGACTCCGACTGTGAATGTTTACTCATGGAATTGACATTGGGTAACAAAGAAATTGGTTATAGGAGGTGGGTATAATCCCCCAGATTCTAAACTACAGGGAATGTCTGAGTTAGCAGATTTAGTTGAAATATTTAAAAAGAGAGCTAATCATTTTGGTCTGATTTCAATTTAATTTGGTTTGGCCAGGAAATAAATACAAAAGCTTTTGCAACAGGTTCATTTAGAACAAATGATTACTGAAGGAACTAGGGTAAACATCAAAACTAAACAATCCACATTAATTGATTGGGTTTTGGTAAATAATGTACTGAATAAAAGTTTATCAGGCGTTTTTTCAAACACCATTAGCAATCATTCACCAATTTATCATATTTGGAGTAATAAAAGACCCAAGGGTAAACACAAAATTATTGAAACAAGGGCATTGAATGAATCTAAATTAGACATAAAACAAGATCCATCACAAATTAATTGGACATCATTACTGCACAAAATGGATGTAAATTTGGCATTGGAAACTTTATAAACACAACTGGATGGAGGAATTTATTTATTTTATTTATTTAGTTTTTGTTGACCGGGTAAGTGCACTACACAAATCCTGCCTATTTTCAGACACGACCAGGGGAAGGGGGTTACAGGTGAATGCCAACTGAACTTGAACCTGATTAAGCTGTTGGTGGTATTTTTAGTGAATGAGGGAAATTTGGCCAGGACACCAGGGAAATTCCCCTACTCTTTTCGATAAGTGCCATGGGATCTCCAACATCCACCTGAACTACCACCAATCCAGGCAGATGGGACCTCGGTTTAACTTCTCATCTGAAAAACGGCACCTCAGAAGTGCAGCACCCCCCTCATGCTGCACTACAGTGTCAGCACTGGGATATTAACCCAAGTGCCAGAGGTGGGAACTAAACCCACAGCCCTCTGATCTCCCGGCATCAGAGGTGAGTGTGCTACCTGCTGAGCCACTGACACTGACAAATTAATTAATTAATAAGAGAACACCAAAAGTTAGGAAAAGAATATGGAGGGTTTGTAATAAATAGATGGATGAGTAAGGATCTACTTAATCTAATGAAGAAAAGAGATGGGGCAAATTTGACTCGTAAAAAAACTCAATGAGAGAGTGATTGGAATGGTTTCTGACAATTGAGATATTTGTGCAAAAGGAAAATTAAAAGGGCCAAGGCTGAGTTTTACAAAACCGAACAAATCAATAATTTTCAGGATAGAACAACATTTTGGAAGAGTATAAATAATTTAATTGCCCCTAGGGTTTCTAGAAATATAACTGACTAAAAATGATTGACAACTGATTGATCAAAAAAACAGCCGATTATTTTAACAAAACCTTTACGTGTCTATCTGATTATGTTCAGGATTTAACTCAGGCTTCTGTAGTCTATGGTGAATGTGATGGGTTAACTTCATTGATGACTGTACCTTTTTATTTTAGACGGATCTCCTGTGCCGAAGTTTACTCAGAATTATATAAAATCAATGAGTCTAAAGCATCTGGGCTACACATGATGGATGCAAGAATACTGAAGTTTGCTGCAAGGGAAATTGCTTGTCCTCTTCAGATCATATTTAACAAATCTTTACTTTCTAGTACAGTTCCAAATTCATGGAAATGTGCAATGGTCTCTCCAATTTTCAAGGGTGGACAAGTGGAGTCCCCCACTAATTATAGTCCAATATCTATTATTTATTGTTGGCAAAATCATAAATCAGAGAAAGGATGGACCCGCTTAACGTCTAAAACTGATGTAAGTAAGCTAGGCCCTGACAGGCTCAGCATTTTAAAAAAAGGGTCAGAGGAATTCAGTGGGTTCTTCTGTGTCCACAGAAAAGCTTCTAGAAGAGCAGCTTCCTCCCCAAGGTACTTCATGCAAGCCATGTGCCAAAATCAGATTAAATATCAAACTTGCTTACTAGTCAAAAAAGCACTCCTAGGACTAATGCCACCTGGCGACAGTGGCATTGCTTACCCCCTCCTGACCCATTTAGATCACAAGATCAGCTGCCCACCAGTCTCTCCTAGTTCCTAGATGCCGGACATCACAAGGCCAGCCTTTGCCTACAGAGTTCCGCAATGGTTCAATTCACTGGACTATGAAGACTCAGCACTGCAAAAATTAGGTGCCTTCAAGACCAAGCCAAAACTGACCCTCATGGCTAACAGTTCTTGTGACTGCTTCACTTGATATCTGCCCCTTGCACCCCTAGGGACTGCCTAGTAGTTTTCAGTGACCCCACCGCCTCATCCTGTCCTTGGTTCTCCTTATGCCCATTCTCCCTGCCTCCCCTTCCTTTTGATAGTAACCCCGCTTTTCTCCTCTCCCTCCCATCCCACCCTTAAAGTATGTACGCTTGTCTGTAAACAGTCTGCACCTCCCCTTATCTCCCCCTCTTATACACTTGCCTATCCTACCTCCCCTCTTTAGCCTCTCTCACCGACTATTTATTATATACTTTTTACTTGAAAATCCGACACTTATCAATTCCAGGTACTGTTTTCTTATGTCATTTCTGCTACTGTTATCATTATCTGAATTGTATGTATCCTTACATTTATTTTATCAATGTATAGTTTTAGTTATACTGTTGTTTTTTGTTGTTTCAGTTTACAGTAATACTCCTGTGTCTGTATGTTACCCTCCCACCACTGACATGGAACCTTTGTAAACGAACGCCTGCGCTCAAAGGTGTTAATCAGAGTTCAAAATAAATAAATAATAATACTTTATTTATTATGCACCTTTCGAATATCAAGGTGCAATACAATAAGATAAAAATACAGAAATCAACATTATAAAACCAAACAAAAACAAATCAGTGAACAGTAAAACCATAAGCTTTTTCCCCAAAGGAAAGATTTCAAAGCCTGTTTAAAACTCCCCACAGTCATGCACTCCTTAATACGACAGGGTAGAGAATTCCCATGGGAAGGGGCCACAAACATAAAAGCACGGGCACCAGCAGATTTTAAAATCGCCTTGGAATCTAAAATAATAAAATATCCCATATCCGAAGGGTCAGTCATATAATGGAAAGAAAAAAGGAGTACACAGGAGATAAACCGGGAGGATAGAATTTGACTAACATCATTACATATGAATTCTATATTCTTCCAGTGGGCTTGATAGTTTGCTGAAGTCCACAAACAAATTAAGCGAGGCTGACATGCAATCGCATACAAGCAGAGATTAGGTAAATTTATCCTAACAAGGGCCAGAGAGAGATGCTACAAAGAGAGTCTAATTCATGGCCTTCATCCTTTCCATATGAAATGGAATATTTAAATAATAAACAGCTGGATAGATATGGAGAATTTGTAAGTAGAATAGAATTCTCGGTAAAATATCAGAACAAATAACTTCCACTCTCTGCAAAGAGGAGAGATTTGACAGAGACCAACGACTTAGATCCTCCGCTACTGCTACCATTAGTGATTCGAAGATAAGTAATTCTAGATAATCCGGGTGTTTGATAAGGTAAACACCCAGATATTTCAGTGAATTATGATTCCAAAAGATATTGGGGAGGGATATAATTGAAAGCTAGTACTTCAGTTTTCTGTCTATTTAAGCAAAATCCGGCTAACGAATCGAATCTAGCTAATAAATCGGAAACTATAGAGAGAGAGACACAGTTATGACCGTGAGAGTTAATACGATATCATCAGCATAAAAGGCTATTTTGTACTCCCATCCTCACAATGGAATACCTCATATGTTTGGAGACTGTCATATATGGGATGCTAATGGTTCTATATACAAAGCAAAAAGAATCAGGGAGAGAGGGCACCATTGCCGGGTGCCCCTCTCAAAAGAAAATGATTGTGAAAAGGACCCATTAATTTTAACCAGGGCAGAAGGGGGTTGATAAAGGAGTTGTAACACATTTAAAAAGTCTGGAGGAAAGCCAAAAATCTTAAGAGTGGCCCACAAAAAAGGTCATGAGACCTGGTCAGAGGCCTTCTCTGCATCCAGGCTGGCCAGGACCAGGGGGATTGAATGCTGATGAATATAGTCCAAAATGAGTAATGCTCTACGGACATTATCATGAGCTTGACATTTGTGAATGAACACTGTCTGGTCGTGGTCCAGCAGGGAAGGGAGAAGGCCCACAATCCGAAGCACCCAACAAGATATAAAAAGTTTATAACTGAAATTCAAAATAGAGATGGGGCGATATGAAGCTGGGAAAGCAAAATCCTTGGCCAATTTTGGGAGGGCAGTGATAACAGCATAATGCCAAGATGGAAGTGGGGCTTCACACTCCTAGAGACAGTGATAAAAGCGAAGTGGTGGTGGAGTCAAGAGAGGTTCAAGAGAAGAGGTTTTATAAAATTCCAAAGGGAAACTGTCAAAGCCCCAACACTTAACCGATCTAGCAGACTTAATTCCACGGAGAATTTCTACCATGCCTAAGAAATGCTTGGATTTGTTGTTCCGAGGGCGGAGGAGTCTCAGGTGTATGGAAGCTAAAATAGTAATTCTTGAAAATATTCAGTATCTCATTGTAATTATGAGTACGTGACACTGTATAGGGGTGACGAATCTTGGATATACTAGCCTCCACCCTTCACATTCTAAGGTGCATGGCTAAAGTACAGCCCCCCAAGCTCCACCCTCAGAGTACCTCTGTCTAAAGTAGAAGAGAGCATGCTCTACTTTTTGATTAAGAAGTTTCTAGTAACTGTGGATGAACTGAGGCATCGCCATGCATAACAGACATCTGTAAGGTAGACAGAGTGCACTGGAGGTCCTGCATCTTGCGCTCTCATACCTTACTGAGGGCCGAGGCATGTGCTATAATGGTACCTCAAAGGATGGATTTATGTGTATCCCATAAAATATTAGGGGTAACACTTCCACTATCATTATCTTCAAGGAACTGAGAAATGTGGGTTTCCAGCTTTCTAAGAAGTTCTTGATCCCAAAGGAGGCCTGGATGTAAATGGCAAAATGTTTGCCATGGAGGTTTTCATAAGGAAAAAGAAGAGAGTAATGGGGTGTGACTGGATAAATGTACCAGACCATGTTGCATGTTGTGCAGAGAATCAACATGTTCCATAGTGGTAAAGAAATGATCTAAACTGGCATAACTGCTATAACGAGCAGAATTAATGCATATAATCTCTTTGAGAAGGATGGAGGTGATACCAAGCATCTATGGTGCCTAACTGGCGTAGAGTTCTGCCCAAACATTTATGCACAGTAGAGAAACAGTAGGATTTTGAGTTAGAGTCTGAGTCCAACTCAGGGTTCAGAGTAAAATTCAACTCCCTTTGCCAGATCAGCTGCCCATGTAACCCACTGGGTCCAGTAGCCGCCATATGGTGTCAGAACCATCCACTGCAGAACCTGACCCACAGTGGCCACTTGGACCCAACAAGGTAAACAACCGAGCAATACAGAAGAAAAAGACGACAAAGCTCCTCGGTTGGTGCCGGGGGAAAAGATAGTTAATCGCTACAGAATGAGGTTTCCCATATAATGTACCCATAATTATAACACATCTGCCCGAGTCATCTGCTTCATAAGTATGAATGCAGAATGGGAGACCTCGACAAAGTAAAATTAAATCCCCCGCCTTCAACCAGACTTATGTGAAGGAAAAAAAATACCTGACTGAAGCCAAATCTTAACCCTATTTGTGCCATGGACTGATATATCAGTCCAGAATTACTATGCATTCTAATTCTGTTGGCAGCCTAAGTAGTTTTTATGTTCCTCTGGAGACAAGTAGGTTTCCCAAAGTAAAATTATATCTGCCTGTTGGCGGAAGTACTGAAGCAGACAAAAGCGTTTAACAGGATTATGGATCCCGTTAACATTATAAGACAGTACTTTAGTGTACGATGCCACAGTACAATGTAGAAGAGTATAACTGAAACTGACACATCACACCAAGTCCAGAAAAGCTTGCAGCAAACCACCCTAAGAGGAAACAATGCCCATGCCTTGCCTCTCAATCCAAAATGACAATACTCAAAAAGAAAATATAGGATGAAAAGAAACTTATAAAAAAAAAATACAAAAAAGGGTATTCTAACCCTGAACAATCTGCCAATGTGGCAGAGTCCAAACCGTAAAACAGCAAAAACTGAGGCAAACATTAAAAGATAACAAAATGAACTTCCAAGACGGAGGGAGATGAAAAGACGTTACGGGGGTATGGTTGGGGTTAGCACGTGGCCCCCATGGTCAAACTGATCTCGAGTCCTACTGAAAACAAGAATCTTTGAGATGAACTCCAGAGTTACCGTCCCCAACAATATACTGCAGCAACAATAAAGTACTGGGGTGTGGGAGAGGTTAAGGAAGGTGAAAAAGCCCACAGTCAACAAAAGGCAGTGCCCTTATGAGGCACTGTACTGTGCCAATATCTTCACAGGGTGTTAAGTTTAATATAATCAGTTGACTGAAAATACTAGCGATGGTCTCATGCTGATAATGTGAAAATGATGAAGGAGCCTGCATCAAAACCTAATCAGTGCTATGAAGTGACCAACAAACGGCAGCTAGGAATTAAGCAAAACAAGTCAGTGTAACAACCCCCAAAAAAAAACACAGAACCCCCAAACTAGAAAAATCATACTGTCTGCCAAGGACTAATGGCACATGCTAAAGACAACTATAATAAAACCAAGAACGCAGGGATAGACAAATAGAAATGCAGGGTCCTTCATGTATGAAAACAATGTATGCTCTGGCATAACTGAGTTCCAAATGTGTAATATTAGTGTTGATAATGGGAGAACCTAAAGTCCTGGACTCATCATATAATAGTAAAAGGGAATACAACATTAAAAAAAAAAAAAAAAAACCACATAAAAAGGGGAGGAGAGGGAGAGAATGGAGGTAGAGAACAGTAAGTCCTGGACCAGAAGTTGCAAAGAATGAAGGAGGCACAAGTCAGAAAGGTACAGGAGGAAGAGGATATAGAAGAAAATAGGAAAAACTAAAGAAATCAACTGTGGGAGCTGAAAACAGATCAGACTGAACTATCAAACCGCCATAGTAGGTAGTACTGAAAGCAACAGAGGGCTAACAAAACCCACAAATGCAAGTCCTGTAACAACACTCAGAAAAAGGAGTTCTCGAGACGAGAGAGCTAACATAAAACTTTTTGCAGCAAGAGAGCAGAAGGAAGGAAGGAAGTGACTAAATAATGTAATGAAATAAACTGAAACAGCCAAAAATATAAAGAAGTTGCAGCTGGTCCCATCCCCCAACTGCGTTAGCCCAAATACAAAGTGCTCAAAGCAGAAAAGGGTCATAGCAGGTAGAAAGAGACAGTGACACAAAGTGAACAAAAATAGTATTAGGATAGAACAATGCAAGTAAAAAAATGAAAGAAAACATTAAAAGAAAAAAAAGAGGGAAATGTGGGGACCTCCACACAGCACAAACCAATATGTAGGACTGTGCACTAAGCTCCCAACAGAACTAGGAAAGGAAAAGGAATATGGAGAGTGCAAAAGTACTAGGAAAGAACCATAAGGAAGAAAGCTTCAAATTTTCAAGGACTATTTGCCAGCAACATAGAAAGAAAAGAAGACCGATAAGGGCGAGCCACGAGACTTGCACCAATACTGATAAACCAGACAATTAACTACAATGAAAAAGAAAATGAACTGGGCAGTCCTAGGTTATGAAAACATCAACTTGCAGCATTATCCTCCAAAATAAGACAGATCAATAACAATCGATACAGATGTCCCAAAAAAAGCAAATACGAACTGTGCATAATAAGTGGCAGCCCAGGAAAGATACACCTTGTAAACAGGGCGTAAATTGTCCTAATGGTGATATTCTGTATAAATACATTTTATTACTACTACTTACCACAGTAAAAAGTGACCCATTCTTGAGAAACTGGCAACAACAGAAAGGGAGGAACCCTAATCCCTGTTGGTAACAGCAACGAGTTACAGAAGAAATCACAAACCCTAAATCGAGTTCAGCAACCTGCCTTCAGACATTGAACAATAGTATTTTATTAGTAAGATACTGAAGTAAACTGCCATGTAACAAGCACAAACAACAAAAAGGCTCTTCAGTAGTGGCTCTCATATAGGGTCTTCCTGTCGCAAAGACTGAAGCAGCTTTTTAATCCTGGTGTGGGCTTGATCAGTTTGCCATTTTTTTTTTTTACTGTGGGGTGGCAATTTCGTCCATTGTTCTTTCTGCAGAGCTGAGTTTTTCACGAGTGTCGGTAGACTCCATAGGCTCAACAGGGACATCGTAGTTTCTAGATTGGAGCTCCTGCACCACTGTATCACAGTCTTCAAAAGTCCTGGATCCATCAGGATAGAAAATGCAAAGGCAAGCTAGGTAGGTGGTAACGCATTTTATTTTATGAACTTTCAAAAGCCAAAGAACAAGGGCATAAGCTCTTTGTTTGGCCATCAACGCTGGGGAATAACTGCCCATATAGATGCTGTGCCCCTTGTAAGTAACAACCCCCTTTCTCCAGGCACAAAGATCATCATGCTTTGTGGCAAAATTATAAAAACTAACGATGAGCCAGCCCAGTGGTGCAGAGGGCTGAGGCACTGGACGCCTTACCTCATGCCATGCCGGTGACCCGGCTTCGAGAACGACCTCGGGTCATCGAGGAGCTAGCACGGGAGGGGGGAGGGAACAGGACTGAGCAGCTAAAAGGCAGTTCTCCGCTCCATAGGTGGTTGTTCACCCTTCCCGTAGTTCCGCTCCCATTGGGTGGAGGTCCGATGGGATGCATAGGCAGGAGGGGGTGGCAGTGATTGCCAGGAGTGGGGTGGAAGGGGCCGAGCCGTTACCCACCGTGCATGTGCGCCTCCACGCACACGTGTGTCAGGGTCCTGGGTCAGGGTGAAAATTGGGGAAAAAAGCACATAAAAATCTAAATTAAAAAAAACTAATAATGATGGAGTAGGGGCGCAAGGCAGGGCCAGAGGGCAAAGTACAAAGATCCTCCATGTCTAAAACAGATGGAAAAAAGTCCTGCAAGAATGCCATTATATCATATTTCCCCTCATCCCTCTCTGGTACATCATAAATCCTGTTATTTCTTCTCGAGTGGTACTCTAAGTCTTCACAGCGATCAACCATGGCTCGCTGTTCTTGCATGACTTTAATGAGAACGCGCTCAAGACGATCCACTTAAACATCTGTGTCAGTGGCGTGCCATTCCTGAGAAGTGACTTTTTGTTCCAGAGCCACTATTGAATACTTCAACCTCGTGTTGTATAGAATAAATTTCTACTCTGAAGGATCGGAGCTCTTCAAGAATAGTGGCATTTGTAGGCTGCGCCACTGCTTCTGCTCCAGGCACCATCATAGCACCGAAGGTTTCTGTCTGGAAGAGCGGGTTGAAACTTAACGAGGAGAATCAGTCAAGAAGCCACCAGTTTTCAGTTTTCTACTGCCACCCATACACTTAAGATGGCTTTTTATAAGAAAGGCAACTCGAAGCTACTTATGAATACACAAAAATGAAAGCAATATAACTGGATGGAGACGGAGCCTTCACTCCTCCACTGCAGATGCCTACGTCACTGAAAGTCTTCTGGATTTCCTGAAGTCCTTAGTTCCATCCAGGTAAAACTTAAGGACCCTCAACATTCACAGAATTGAGAATATGTTCTCCTTCATTTTGACAGCAAAGTAAGTAGGGAGCACAAGTGGCTTATTCAGATGGAACTCTGACACCATTTTTGGAGTAAACTAGGATCTGTGCAGAGAACTACCTCATCCTTGTGGGGAAACAGTATATGGGGGGCATCTGTGACCAAAGCATGGATTTCAGACACACTGTGAGCAGAGGTGAGGGCCACCAGAAAACCTGATTTCCAAGTTAAAAACTTTAGCTCACATGTTGCAAAGGGCTCAAATCACTTGTTGGGGAGCATATCCAGAACCAAGTTGATCTCCCAGGCAGCCACCGGCCTTCTGATAGGAGGCCTTGTGTGTCAAATGTCCTTAAGGAACCCAACCCGGTGGTGCTGAGGGCTGAGCGCTACGCTGGCGACAAGTGTTCGTGAACGAGCATAGGCCATCGGGGGTTGGCAGGGGAGAAGGAATGAGCATCCGATGGACTGCTCTCCTTCTCCGGGAGGGTTCCTGATGGTCGGCGCTTGCTCGCCCCCCCGGCGGATGCTGGAGGACAGGGCACTGTACCACAAGCTGGGAGGAGTCGGGCCAGACGCCTGGAGGAGGCGCGTGCGGAAGCATGCGCGCCCCCCTCCACTGGCGACATTGTACGGTCCAGACTCCCAGGGAGAAAAACTGGAGGAAATAGACTGCCGTGCAGGACGGTGGAGGGTGCCTCGCAGGCTCCACCCCTGGCTAGCCATGGTGCTGGCCAACTACATCCGGACTTCGGTGGGGGAGTTGGGAACCCCCACCGCTGGGGCAAGCCTGGGGTTAGGGTCAGTGGCTGGTAGGCGGCTGGGGGCACGGGCTGGGGACGCCCTCCTGAGATAGCCGGCAGTGGGGAAGAAAAAAAAATGTCCTTAAGGAACCTCTTGAAGAGTAGCAGCTGTGCTAGGTAGTGGGTACCAACACGCTCGTGGTATGCAGAAATAACATACAAGTGGACCTTGACTGTGGAATACTGCAAGCCAGCATCAGAAAGGTCCAGTACGAGGGAATGCTGTGATCAAACATCTCTAGTTTGTCCAAGGTGCAATATTATAATAGTATATACTGGATATGTGGAATGTACAGAAAATAAAGATTGAAGTGATAATTGTACCTGGATTGTTTGTTAACTGTGAATAAACTTGTAAGACATTTAATGATCTGTATGAACTTATACTTGCATGACTTGAACATTTTTATAAATAAAAAACTTTTCAATATAAAAAAAAAAAAATAGGTCCAGTACTCCACAACCTTGACAGGTGGACATCCAAAGGGGTCTATGCAGGTTTTGGAGCACCAGAAGCAAAATCTTTTCCATTTGGCTACGTAAGTCATCCTAGTGGAAGGTTTATGGGCAGCCAAACGTATTTCAGGGACTCTCGGAGACACCTTGTACTTGTTCACTTCTGTTTCTTCAGGAGCCAGGCTTGAAGGTGATGGAAGGGAGTTGTAGGTTAGGTTGGACCAGGTGACCGCTAGTCAGAAGTTCATCCTGAGTGGAAGAATCCTCAGTTTGCTGACTGCTAGACTGTTCAACAGAAGAAACCATCTCTCTTAAGGCCAGCAAGGAGTGACCAGTATCATCTTGCCCCATGTGACTCCTGTTTGAGCAATCCTCTCTGCATTAGAGGGACTGGTGGGAATGCATTCAGAAGAAGATTATGCCATTGCAGTCTGAATGCATCCTGACAAAAAACGTCATGTCCTGCATGTCTGATGCAGAATCAAGGCAGTTTGGCATTGCACGGGGATGCAAAAAGGGCCACATCTGAGCTACTCATCTCGAACAGCAATCCCATGACGTATGGAGCTAGTGACACTGACAACTCATGAGTATAGGCCTTTGTTTGGCTGAGCTCATCTACCAAAGTGTTCTGGACTCCTGGAAGATGGAAGGCTTGGAGCAGGATCCCTTTCTCCAGGCACCGCTCCCAGACTCTCATGGTCTCCCTACAGAGCAGTAAGAGTGCGCTCCTCCTTGTTTGTTGATATAACAGATCAGAGATTTGTTGACTGTCTGAAAAAAAGGGCTGTTCTGTGGCTGACAAGATCCACTTGGACTTGCAGGCCATATAAAAAACAGCTCGTATCTCCAATACATTGATGTGGAAATGAGTCTCTGATGGGTCCCAGAAACCTTGTGTTTGGAGATCCTGACAGAGAACCCCTATCCCAGCAGGGAGGTATCCATGATGAGAGACACCCGAGGCTCCGGTTGGGAGAACGGAAAGCCCTGGAGGCTACTGTCCTCCAGTGACCACCAAGTGAGAGACTGAATTAGGGAAACTAGGGACTTGGTCACCTGAATTGGGTAGGTCTGAGGATGTGATGATTGTGACCACTATGCGCAGAGTCATTCTCATGTGAAACTGTACCAGGGGCACAGAAGATACAGAGAAGGCTATCATACCTAGCAGCATTGCATGGAGTGGACTTGTACAGTTTTGCACTCCATGATGTAGCATGCCATCACCAAGACTGCCTGTATTCTGCTCTTTGATAGAGAAGCTCGTGCCTTAATCATATCCAGAACAGCTCCTATGAACAGCAGCTGCTGTGAGGGTTGGAGGTAAACCTTCTCTAGATTCAGCAGAACCACCATTGAGTTGAGGTACTGAGTGGCTGTGGACACTGCCTGTTCCATTACCTGCCTGGATGGACTTTGCTATCAAGCCAGTCATCCAGGTATGGGTAAACTTGAAGTCCTATCTTTTCAGGTACACTGCGAGTACTGCAAAGCACTTTTTAAATACCCGAGGTGTCTTGGACAGCCCAAAGGGCAGGACTCTGAACTGGTAGCTGCCCCAGCATGCAGAATCAGAGGCATCTGAAGTGATAGGGGTGTACCATAATGTGCTGGTACGCATCCTGCACATCCAGGGAGATAAACCATCCTAGAAAAAAATAATTGTAAATTTCTTGATCCAAGAAATTGATTAGATTTTTGAGGTTGAGCAGCATGCCCCTGTGAATGAACCAGCCGTCAAAGTCAGAAGTGTCTTCTGATGCAGATGCCTGCAACAGCCGAGTGGCAGCAGAAGCAAAGCATCCAAATGGCTCAGAGCTGATGACTGGTGGACTAAAGTCCATTAATGGTGGTAAACACAATCCTTAGTTTATACTCAGAGACTTAAGCAAGCTCCAATGGGAGTCACAATAGGAAAAATGCCCTTAGTAACTAGCAATCCACATGCCTAGGCTAGCTGCTGCACAGGCCGTTTCCCACAGTGTCAAATTTGCAAGATTCCACACAAGAGGGTGTACAGTGACTCTTAGGGGAGAGCAGCCTTGTAATTCTCAAGAATAACAATGGTTATCAGCTAAGGCTGAGATATATACACAGCATCATCTTAGGGGCAGTGTATTTTCTCTTTTTTGTGTGTGTGGTATTTCTTTCGGAGCTCCCGGCTGCAAGCCTGCCATCAGTCGTCACCCCAGCGCCAACCCCCGAAGGTCAGACCCCTCCCTTGTGCACCCACGACTTACCCTTCATGGTAGGGTGGTGGGGAGTGACTCGACCCACCCCAATGGATCAATGCCAGGGAGATGCCTTCTCGGGGGCGGTGCTGCAGGGACTTCATTCTTCCGGGGCTATTCGCCGCTTTACTGCCTTGTGTGTGGAGGTGGGGCGTGCAGTGACTCCTGTGGTGAGAGTGCACATGCTTCCATATGCACTCTCTCCAAGCATCAGCCCCATCTCCTACCCTTAGCTGCAGCATCAGCGTGCTGCCCCCCAGCAGTCGCTAGGGGCCAGTGAAGTGCCGACAACTGAAATCTCCCCACCCCGGAGAAGGAAAGCAGTCCTGCAGACACTCAATCCTTCTCCCTGCTGACCCCCTATGGCCCATGCTTGTTCCCAAACACGGGACGCCGGCATGGCTTGAGGTAAGGCATCCAGCATCTCAGCCCTCAGTGCCACCGAGCCAGCTGGCAGCGAATTTTTTTTAATCTTCTTGCAGACAGATGGTATTGAAGCAGGCCTATTCCAGACCATACCAGACTGGGTTTGAAATGCAGGCAGAACAGACAGACTAAACTTACCAGCACAGGTAAGACATTTACCTCGATCAATGGCTGTAGGCTCAAAAATTAAGAGTAGAAGCGAACCTGAGGAATAGCAGTAGAGCATGGGTCCTAAGAGTCCAGGCTAAGAAAGTCACTGTCGCTGCCCTTAGAGAAGATGAGGGTGGGGTCAGACTCGTTCCTCTCTACATCCTCCCTGGGAGGGGAATAGAGAGGGGTTATTGCAAGCCCTCTGATCCAGAAGCACAATCCTGGCAACATCGACGACAATAACCCCAAGGACAACGGGCCAGAGCCAGGGGTGGCACCAGAATGAACTGGATCTGGAAGCAGGCCCAACACCAGTGACCCAGCCAGCACTGAAGTGACCGGCAATGGTACCCAGCCCGTCCCACCAAGTGACACAAGGTGGGCGTGCAGCAAGTGGGGCAGGAGTGGGCAGGGTAGTCACTGGCAAGAGCCAAAGAGCTTTCACCTGAGCCAAACCCTCTACCCGGCTTCAGGGCCCCACCTGCAGCTCCAGTTCTACCGACACCAAAGGGCCAATGACTGGCTCAGACACACAAGCTTGACACTGCACCCACTGCCTGGAAGAGGTGCCCATCGAGGTTACCACTTAGACAGAGGGGGGATTCCAGGCCTGAGACCTTGACATCCAAGTACCAAAGGCATCCCGTGACACCAACGGCACCAGCAAAGGCCTCAAACTCTGGGAGACAGAGTCTCATGGCAGATCACCCAGACAGCGACCTTGAGTGGTACCATTCCTCAGTGTTCTGAAGGTGAGGACGACGAACTCGAGGCCATGTGGTGCCGAGTACCCAAATGGAATTGGGAATGGTCCTGCTCTTTTGAGCTTCGACAGGACTCTCCTTCCTCCCAAGCACAGGATCGCACATGGATAAGAACTCTTCCCTGTGGGAAAAGTGGACCGGACACAGCCCTGCTGCCAGAGCAGCCTGCCTGAAAAGGCTCCCTAGTGACATTCTCCAAGGCCATTGAGAAGACTCGGTAGTGCTAAGAAAAAACTAACAAATATTTTCACAAAATCATTAAACTGACTCAAAAATAAATGCTAGCTTTAGTATAGACGTTAAGTTCTGACTCCTGGAGGGTGAGCAATGTTGTCACTGATTCGTACTCCATGGTGGGAAGAAAGGAACTGAGGCACTAAGGGCTTGTGCTGAGATAAACTATGCAGCATGAGCCAGTGTTGTGTCTGCATGCAGCTCACCTCAGCGCTAGCCCTCTTGAAAAGTTCTGGCTCCCATAGGGCCCTAGCACCTCTGGCACAGAACCATTAGTGTGAATCAATGGTGAAGAATGATTCCTGGAAGATCGTCCCCAACTTAAACAGTCTGATTCTTTGCTTCAGCGAACGTGACAATCCTACACAGAGATAACAGTTATGGTGCAATCACCACATGGAGACAGCCAACCTGCATAATGGCTCCAAATCCAAAAAGTCCCCAAAAGTCTCTGTAGGATTCAGTGTCCTGAGTACTCTATACAACCTTGTAAAATAAAAGTTATGTCCCAAACTGTGGGGATTTACCTAAAAATCCCAAAACAGTAACTCAAACTTGCTCAGCTCTTACAAATATCACCTGAGTTATAGCAGTCAGTCCTCACCAGACTTTTCTTCTACTGACCATGTGCACACTTGAGCCCTGGCAGCAAACTCCCCTTCTGTGCACTCCAGCCACCAGCCCGCATCTTCTGCATCCAAAAACTGCCAACTTTTTCCATCATAGGTGATGCAGAGCCAGACTGGAGGAAGAAATGAATGTACAATTCCAAGGGCATGAAAGCACTGCCAAAGCCCATCAAACATTTTCCTCTGTGGCATGGTTTGGAAGGAGATACTGGGGAATTTATTTTCACAAAATAAAGGTTTTTATGCTCCTTGGGCTGACTAGGCAGCTGCTCAGCTCTTCCCCTGGGTTCTATCAACCAGTCTGCTGCCTTTCTCCTTCTGGGGTTATATCCCTTGCAGATTCCTCCCCCTCCTCCACAGTAGGGCCCAGGAAGGGAGGGCCATCTTCCCCTTAAGACTCTCATCCAGCTGTCCCCCAACACTACCAGGATGGGCCGTGGCACCTCGGGCAGGGCTTAGTGAAGCCTGGTCCCCCTCCATTTTGCTCCTGTTTTCTCCCACCTTGAGGTTACAGCAAACACAAAGGATGCATGCATGCATGTGGAGGCACACATGCGTTCCACAACTGCCAATCCCATTCCACCCACCTGACCGTTCGTCAGCCACCCAAGCATTGGTGTTACCACCAGGCCTCCACATGGTGGCAACCAAGAACTGGGATTACTTCACCCCAATCCAAGAGAGAAGTACTCCCAGGCGGCTGCTCAATCCTCTCCCAGCCCTCCCTGCTGGCCAACCCCCAGCAAACCAAAAACATTCCTGAATTCAGGCCGCTGAAATGGTAGAGGTAAGGCACATTACAGCACCTCAGCCCTCTGTGCTACTGGGATGGCCCAGAGGGGAATATCTTGATGCCCGATTCATTTATAGCCATGGAATAAGCAAGACAAGCCATGGTAAGAATCAAGTTCTTTATGTCCATTCTGGAGCTACGTAGCAGAACGTGGGGGAGTGGGCCATATTTTGAGATGAGACCCGAGGGTTAACCCAGTACGCTTTTTTCAAACAGTCCCATGAGAAACCTGGAAAAAATGTCAGGGATTGCTGTAGCCAAGTTTTAAAAAATGCAGTAAGTCTGTACCTTCAACTCCTTCCTGTACTCCAACTAACTACTGGTTCCCAGCCCACACCTCCTTCTCAAGGGCCTCAAGCCTGCCATGCAGCTGGGTAATGTCCTGGGTCAAGACTGCAACCACTGCCTGTATTGTTGCGGACCATCAGCTGCTACAGTCCCAATCAGTTCCTTAATTGCGGCATCTTGATTTTCTACTTTAGCTAAAGCCTTTCTGATTTTTGCATACATTGACATCACTCTTTTATCATGCTCCACAGCGGTTCCAACACGCCCGCTCTGTTAGGCCCCACAGAGCTTATGGGATCCCCAGTCTTGCCAGCCGCTTGAGGTTGTTTCGATCCACGTTGCTGGTTTTTTTTTTTTTTTTTTTTATACTTTCTTTTTCTCCCTCCTGATATTTCCTACCCTCTTGGTCCTACTCCTTCGGGCCTCTCAATGCTCTTTTGCCGTCCCCTAGATCTGCCCCTAGAGTGCCTCCTCTTCTTCCTCCTGCACAGTGGGGTCTTGTCTGGTGTGGCGGTCTGAGCGGAGGGGCCGTCATCCAGGACCCCAAGGGTGATTTTTCCCCTTAACTTTTTGGCCTCTTCCCCTGGGGACGCCGGCGCTTGGGACTACGTCCCGAGAGGTAACGTGCTGACTCACAGACCTCTCATGCACCTTGTGACGTCCCCCCTCCCCGACCCCTAAGTAGGAGTCGCCCGTCCCTTTCAGGAATCGGTGCTTCCACCAAATTCCTTTATAGGAATGACGGACGCTTGCGCGTCCCGGGTATCCAACCCCTGAAGGGAGGAGAGCATCTGTAGGGACGCTCAATCCTCCCTCCCCCCCGCCAGCCACCGGCTCCCCAGGTCCGTTACCGAACCCGGGTCGCCGGCGTAGCATCCAGCGCCTCAACCCTCAGCGCCACCGGGCCGGCTCAATCCACCTTGCTGTTTATTCAGTGGTACCATCCCAAACTAGGTCCCTTATATAGCCAGTACCGTCAGGAATCCAGCCGTATCAGGAATCCAATAATATCGGTGAAAGTTGTGTGAAATATTTCTTCACTGCTAGTGCCAGTAAGAGGCAGATGGAGAGCTATGGAGCAGAGTGTCCATCCTGGATACTGGCTCTAGTGCCCCCCACCTTCCCTTCCAATTCTTCTGCAATGTCACGTACGAAGACATTGAAGTGGACCGGTCCAGTACTGAGCCATGCAGCACCCCACTTGTCACTCTCCCATCATTAGAGTTCTGTTAAACACCACCCAGTTACTTATCCATTAAGCAGTTTCTAAACAAATTCTCCACTATGTATCCAACCCCTAGGCTGCTCAATTTCTGGATCAGCTTCCTGTGTCGAAGGCCTTGCTAAAGCCCAGATAAGCCACAATCCACTGGACTCACTAATCTAGTTCCCTGGTCACCCAAAGAAATCAATTAAATTAGTCTGGCATAACCCCCCTCCCCCGCCCCACTCCCCATGAATCCATGATTCCTGTGGTCTTGCAGATCACTGGATTCAAGACACTCTACCAACCTTTCCTTTAATAGTGTTTCCATTAATTTACACACCACTGAGGTGAGACTGACCAGGCTATAGTTGCTAGCCTTCTCCCTGCTGCTGCTCTTATGTAGATGGACCATGTCTGCTCTCCTCCACTCCTCTGGAATCATACCCGTTTTCAGACAGCTGTTACATAGGTAGTCAATGCGGCAGCTAGCACCCCCCTGATTCCTTTAGTAACCTTGGGTGTACCCTGTCTGGTCCCATACCCTTGTCCACTTTCAGAGCTGCAAGTCAATTCAGGGCCCTTCCCTTTGAATATGGACTAGTGCCCACTCCCCCTTTGTTCCTGCTGCTCCCTGGTGCCCCCACTGCGAAGACTGAGCAAAAGTGCCTGTACAGGATGTCTGGTTTTTTTTTGGTCCTCTTCTGCACAGTTCCTCCTGCTGCCTTCCTTACTCTCATTATTCCTCCCCTTGCCTTCCTCTTCTAATTTATGTACTTGAAGAAACTCTTATCCCATCTAGCTACCCACTGGCTGGCGTTTCCTCTGTCTGCCCTGTGCTCCTGTCACTGCCTTTCTTGCTTCCCTCTGTTTTACTTGGTACACACACACACCCCTGTCTTCCTCCCTCTAGGCTTCCTTATACCTCCTGAATGCTGTCCTTTTTTGCTTCACTGCCTTGGCCACTTCCTTAGAGAACCATAACTGTCTCTTCTTCCTTCTGCTGTTATTTACCTCCTTCACATAGAGGCTGGCTGCCTTAATTAGGCCCTACCTTATTTTTCCCCACTGTACTTCTATCCCTACCTGGGAATACTCCCATGAGACAGTTTCTGAGGCAGATCCTCATCCTCACGTGATCTGTTCCTGTCTCAATATTAAAAAGCTAGTGTACTGCCTAAAACTAATATTAGATTTTAAAAGCAGCCATTACCTTTTGAATCTGAGTTACTCTTTCTTTTTCCTTTGTTTAATTAGAAGATTGCTTACCTAATGTTGGTAGGTGTGATGTGTGGAACAGCTCTTAGCCTGGCAGTTGACATATCTTGCTCTACTGCCCCACACTACAGCATCATTGAGATCTCACTGACTGTGACATCACTGCTGCTTAGGAACAGCAAGTGAGTGACTGCCAGGTCATTCACCTGTGATGTCACTGTCAGTGAGATCATAATGCTGCTGATATAGTGTGGGGCAGTAGAGTTAGATATGTCAGCTGCCAGGCTAAGAGCAGTTCCACACCTTCAGCACAATATTGTCACATAGAAAAATTTCTAATGAGCAGAAGGAAAAAAAAAATACTTAAGAAATAAAAAGTTACAACTGGCTACTACTTAAAATTTGTATTGTTTTCCTGTCTGCCTGTTTTGGCTCCACTAATTCTTTAAACGAGACTGTACAGTGATCAATGATACCCATTCAGCTGCCCATAGTGACATCTGCAATGCCATCCCTGTTTGTAAGCACCATGTCCAGAACTGCCTCGTCCCTAGTGGGTTCACTGACTAGCTATCTGAGAAAAGCCCCCTGTGGGGAGTCAAGGATACTGCAGCTGAAATGTTCCAATCCATATCTGGCAGACTGAAGTCACCAGCTAGGCGCAGCTCCCTTTTACTAGCCAGTCTGCGGATGATGGCTTCCCTAAGTGCCAACTCCTCTCCCTGTGTTGGAGGTCTGAATACCACCCCTGTATGGACAGTGGCCCCAGCGCCTGTCTCCAGGATGACCCATGGCACCGTCAGCCCTTCCCTTTCCTCTGGGTGCCCCCTGTACTTCCAGGGCCTTGATCCCCTCCCTTACATAAAGTACAACCCCTCCTTCCTTTCCAGTCTCTCCTGAGCAGACAGTAGCCCGGTATGGCCATGTCCCAGTCATGGCTGCCAGTGCACAACTCTATTATGGCCACCAAATCCAGGCTAGCCTTCACCACACTTGTATGTATTACCATATGAAATGTTCCTACTTGACTGTCATTACCCAAGTGTTATGCTGTCAAATGATGTTATGTTTACCCTGTTTTCCAACTGCCCTTTTGTACCCCGTCCCTGGGTCGCACCTGGAAACGAGCCTCGGCTCAGTGTGCCTTTCCTGGTTACCAAATTTTAAACAAATAAAATAAATGATGGCCTCCAGGTCCGGAATTTTATCTCTCAGACTCCTGGCACTGGCGTGCATGGCTCCCCATACCTTACTCCCTTCTTGCCTACTTCCCTGCTATCCCCCCGCCTGTAAAACAAAAAAGCCAGATGCACACACACACACCACTGTAGCCAAAGGTGCTGCCCCTGAGAAAACGGCATTACTTAAACAAATGGGTGCACAGACAGCCGTAAATGTCACTGATCTTTATTAAGGAAAAAACACTGTGGGAGAGCAGAACACTCCTACACAGCGCCTCAAACACAGAGGCTTCATCAAGGGGCAGTGTTCACATACAAACGGCACGTATTTTAAGGCAAATCCATCACATAATTAAAATGTTCATGTGCCATTTGCATTGAAAGAATGTTCCCCAACATTAACCCCATAAAATGACAACATACAAAGGTTAAACCACATTATAAAAATGGCTGAGAAATAGAGCTTTCTGATTGGCTGTAAGCATTCTATCAGCCTTATGTTAATCTGTTTATTAACATACATGTAATATCAAATCATATGATGGACAAGGTTTAACAATGTTTAAAAAACGTTTTTATTGTGATAGTAATAAGACATGATCAGGGGGTTATGTTAATGGTCAGTTAATCACCTTCTGGGGCATGTGATACTTGGCTACGCCTCGTGCAACATTACACCCTAGAGGGTGATTAAGAGACCATTAACATAACCCCTGATCATGCCTTATTGCTTAATAAACCCTGTACATCAATAACATGCAATATTATCTGTGCAAAATAATAAAATAATGAAATAAAACATACCAGTAACCACACTTCACTTGATACCATGTTAAGGAATTAACCAGGCTGATACTCTGAGGCACATGACACTGTATGGTAATCCCTCATGTAATGACCAGGGCAGTTTATCAGACTATTTCATCAATACCTAAGTATAACCAATTAATACTGCACCTTACAAACTACCACAGACATACATCAGATTAAATTAATCCACTGTATTTGGTAATGCTATCTCAAATTTACAACCTAACAGTGTCATCAGCAAATAAAAATGTAATTTAATGATGACCACTAAGTGTCTACTATCCCAGCCAGCCACAGAACTACTTAAACACGTGTAATAAATATTAAATAACACCTTAATAATATAAATTTTGTGCTTCTAGAGAACCAACTCATTTATTATACAATACACAAAAAATATCATTAAAAACACATTTATGCAGTAACTGCACACTGCTTCACAAAAAACAATGACAACAGATAAGCAAAAATAGATTAGCAACAGTTAATCTCAACATCAAGTCGTACAGAAAGGACTTAAAATCGAATACTGTATTAGGTACAGTGACTTGAGATGAAAAATTCACACTGTCTCCTTCCTTCATAGCATCTTAACCCTGTCACCTTTCCTTCCATTCTAGGGCACATGATCTCATGCCATGAAGGAAAAGGCAGCAGTGGTCCACTTGAGGAAGCCTTGAAATGTACCTCCAGGGCATTCACTACATGTCCTTATTCTACTGCCCTTATATGCTCCTGAATTTTTTCCTTGCACATGTAAGGGTCCATCCCACATGGAGCTTGCCACAGGTGCACCACCCAACCCACATACACCACAAATGTTGTTCCACAATTCACGTTAAATCTGGCTGTAAATGTTTCCCCAGTAACTGGATCTTTAAATACTGTACCTGCAAACAATACAACTGTGGCATGTAAAAAATCCTGCCCTCTGTTCACTTGGCTATTTGGCCCTATCCTTATGATGGCTACTGGTGAGGGTTTCTTTTTAGGTTTTTTTTTTCTGTGATAACAAATCCTATGTGCCTGACCGAATTCAGTTTGTTGGACCCCTTCGTTTAAATGCATTTCCTTTATCATCTCTGACCCTTAACAACGTTTGAACCTTTCCTCATTCTGATTCTACCTTCTAAATTACACCATTTAAGTTATGATCTCGGCACTTTCCTTCTACAGGATACAGTATTATTAAGCTCGACCGAGTATTTCCTTTATTCCTCACTTTTCCACCCTCTTCCCCCCCACCCCTTGCATGTCAGGCCCTTTGCAAGTAGTCCTACTAGCATACAATTACACTGCATTTGGGAATTCTCAGGCCTCACGTCCCCGTAGAGGAGCTTCCTTTAGTTCATTTCCAAGGCTAAATACTGTCTTTTACTAAGCAAGTCAACCAGTACCTTCCATATTCTGGATCATTTTTTCAGGGAAGAAGAGACATTCCTGTCCTGTTTGTGGGCCTGCTCTCTTTGGTCTGCCCTCTGCATTACTTTAGCAATGTCATTCATAGCTGCTTTTGGGATGGTGCCATGTGCCCCCCTGCTTCTAGCCAGGCCTCTACTGACCACACTCCACGCATTTGCTTTCAGCTTCTTTTCCAGCACTTCGCACTTCAAATCAGGGACCGGGATGTTTAGGCCTTTCAAGTCTGGGGCTGCCTCTAACAGAGATGGAAAGACTTTGGTGCCTGTCTGCATGAAAAGCTTCAGACATGCCGGGAACAAGAGTTGTGCCTTCATGTCCTTTTTAACCTTTAATTCTCTTATGATTCCTCTAATTCTTTGTCTTTCAGTTTGAAGTGCAGATGAAAAATCTTGATCATACCAAATCGCTGCACCCTGGTATTTTAAATCTCTGTGACACCAGGCCTCGTGCAAGATCCATGCTTTTCTCTGGAAATGGAGCATTCTAATAATAAAGGAGCAGGGTTTCACCGAGGGGTCTGTCAGCTTCAGAACGAGCAAGCGATGCACTCTGTCAATTTCCAAATTTAAGTCCCCTGGGATTTCGAGTGTAGATAGTAGCACTTACTGTATAAAATCTCCTGTGGTCACAAAACCTTCCTCTGTTCCTTCTGGGATCCCGTGTATCCTAAAATTATTGCGGCGAGAGCAATTCTCAAGATCTTCAAGCTTCGCCTGGGTTTCCCGGTCTCTCTGTAGTAGGTAGAGGATTAACCATTCGGTGTTCTCTTAGGCCTTAGCGATCTCTGAAAGCTGTGAATCATTAGCTGTGACTTTACTGTCTAGTGCCCGGACGTCTTGCCAAAGATCTGCAAGAGCACTATCTATCTTGTTCACGGTAGTTAGAATCTGGTATAAGGCATTAGCTGTTGTATCCAACGTCCCGTTTTCCTCCGGGTCCAATTCAGTAGATGATTCAGACGCATAGCGCCTATGCAAGGGGAGAGGAGTTAGGCCATCCTGGGACCCTGTTAGAAGCATTTGCTGCATCTTTCCCACAGAAGTGTTTTGCTTCGCTCCTTTTGCTCTCTGCGCTTTCCCTGCCATCATCCACGACTGAATCTCCCTCTTAGCTCTGATATTTTTACTTGTTCACTGAGGATTTAGCTAGATTTAGGAGGGATGAGTGTGGAGCTCGCAACCTCAACCTCCCACCATTACGGTGACCTGCACCCTGTTTTCAAGTACTATGTGATGCAGAGGGAAGCTGGGCTAGGTAAGAGTCCAGATTTGAGAACCTGCCATTCAGGAAGTTAGCCACTGTTTCAGAGTCAGACTGGAGTCCCTTTTCTGTGGTTATGGTAATACAACTGTCTTGCCTGGCTGGTTTCAGAACGGAGTTCAGTGCTGTCCAGAAACTACAGGGGGATTTCCAAGGTTATGAACCTGTTGGGACTTGAAAAATTATGCTTTTAAGCACTTGATGTCCTGCTCGCAAATGTTCCTGAGTCTTCTGTATTCAGTCCAGTTGCACATAGTGGCTGCCAATTTGTGAATAGCTTAGGCGTCGTCACATAATTTCATGAGGGAGACTAGTTTCTTGGTGACCCATTTAGTATTCCCTCCCCTGACTCACCGATTTGTAAAAGGGAGTGTTTGTTTTGAACTGAGGCAAGGGTGGCTATGAGAAATCTCAGGGCCAAATCTACATCATCCAGTGAGAACAGTGTAGACCAGTTTATGCCGCACAGATCCAAATTGAGCGTCTCCACGTCTACCTTAGCGAAATTCCTAAAGAAATGAGCCTTGTTGGGGGTCGGATCCTATGGCAATATCAAGTACAAAAAGCGGGGAAGCAGTTGCTAATGGAGTCTGACAGGACTCCAGCGATTCTGGCCCCATCTTCCCTATTTGTCAAGATCCAATCAAGTAGTCTATGATCTAGTGTTGTGATGAACAGGCAATTTAATGAGCTGGTATAGGTTAACTTCCTTGAAAAGTTCCACATAACTGGGTTTCTTGTTCTCCAACCAGTTAAGATTGAATTCTCCTATTATTATGGTGTCCCTGACAGGGGAAAGTCCAGCAGCCTCTATAATAATTCGCCTGAGACCAGTGATTTCCCCACTGGAGGACTGTATATACAACCCAAATGTAATTTTATCGCTGACCTGGCAGTGATCTCGATGGACATCCATTCAAGAGTCGCTTCCTGCGATGAGCTTGAGGCAATGATAGTATCAGAGAGGTGGTCCTTCAGGTAAAGCATAACCCCACCTCCCCTTTTTGATCCCAGCCTGTCGTTCCTAAAAATAATATTGCCCTTTATGCGATGGAGTTTGAATCTGGGGAAGTAGGTTTCAACCAAGATTCGCTTATACCTAATACATCAGGGTTGTCAGGTGACATTCAAATCAGCACAAAAGGTTTGCAAGCTCAACCCCTGTATTTACAATACAATTTAGTAAAATTAGTGGGGTGGCTCCTGGTGTGTGACTGAACAGAAACATGGTTTCGATACCAGGGCACTTTTGATGCAGCGACATTGGGGGAGATAGTGCCCTGGTACCTTAACCATAACCATATGTTTCTGTTCCGTCACACACAGAGCCACCCCACTAATTTTACTAAATTGTGTAAATACAGGGGTTGAGCTTGCAAACCTTTTGTACTGATTTGAATGTAGAAGAATTGGGCCTTCTTCTAATTGCAAACTCCATATTACACACCTGTGAGCCTTTCATTGGCCAGAGCACACTATAAGTAATGAAGCCAGGAGAGTGGTCTCTTGAAAAACATAGAGGAAGCAAGGAGACCTCAGCTCTAATAAGGCAAGTTAAAATGTGATGCTTTTTACCTGACCGATGAGGTGGTCACTTTGCCTAAGTGGTCGAGCTTAATCATGGTTCAGCTGGATGATGAGAACCAAGAGCCCCTCCGAAAAGCATGAAAAGTAAGAATATTGGACTTAATTTGAAAGAAGCACAGGCTTTGATGCAGCAAAATGGGGGGTGGGGGAAAGAGATAGTGCCCTGGTACCATAACCATCTGTTAGGTGACATCCAGGCCTCCAGCTCATGGATCTTGGGTAATATGCTCCCCGCATTGATATGAGCTATTTTAATTCCCTTGCCAGGAGGCCATCCCTTCCCCGCTCTCAAGTCTATCCCCCTAACAACAGAGTGCATCAACAGCAACTGCTTTTTACTGAGCTGGGGGCCTCATCCTCACTCTTTGGGGCCTCAACTTCTGAGGACCCCCACATCCTCCCTTCTCACTGCTATGGGTGCCTCACAGCTACCCTGTCCTGCCAGTACAACAAAGGAATTCTGCAGTGGTACTGGCTGAGCAGTACGTACCCTTCCCGCAGTCCCTACCCTCCAGAGCCCACCAAGGTCCAACTGTTCTGCCTCTGCTTAGGCATCCTCTGGGGGAGGAGCAACAGCAGACTTAGTGGCACCTAAGTGGGGCAGAAGGTTCTCTGCATCCTTGCCAGTTTGGCCTGAAGTCCAGCAACCTTTGCCCTCAATCCAGAGAGGTGAGTACAAATGGGGCTGCACCTCAGTCCCCAGAAGGTATCCAGAAAGACTGCAGTCCTACACCCATTGCACTGCACCACTTCCATGCTCTTTCCTTCTTTAACCTTAGTGCCTGTTAAAAACTCCCTGTACCATACTGCCTCCTCTCTATGCCTGCTAAAATCCTACCACTCCCTTTGATTAAAAAGGTACCTCGTACCCTAACTTAGATAGGGTGTCCATGCGGACTGCTGCAGCTAATGCCCTGGCCAACACGTTGGCTGAATCAAGTGCATCCTGTAGCTGATGCCCGAACATCTCATGTCCCAGATTCTATCCTACAGCAGAAGAGGCCAGGGGTCTGAGAGTCACCTAAAAAGTTCAAAGCTGTACCTAGCCATAATAGCCAGGGAGCCGCATAAACCCAGTGGCCAAAATGGTCCCTTTACGGGGACTGGTTATCCTGGAGCTTCAAAGAATCTCCCTGCATCTTGGTCCTCTGCAGAGAGTCTGCCAGCGCACCATACAGGGAAGGGTGCTCCAGGGCCCAAGTGTACCAGTTAAGGTGACCTAAACTGATGCCAGGAGTTCTACAGACACTTCACAACTGCCGAGTTAGGTAAAGCAACCACTGGGCAATAATCTTTCCCAACAATGTGCAGCAGTGCATAGTTTTCCTTCTTCTGAATCTCCACCAAAGGGGTATCAGTGCATACATTTAGTCCAACAACAAGACAAGAGAATAGTCACTGACCAAGGCAGCTTGATCCTACCCTAGGCTAACAAATTCACACTCCCTGAGAGTCGAACAGTACAAGTCAGAGTCAAAGCAGTGCTACATGAAAAACTGGACATGACTGTGGCAAGTGGATCACTCACAAGGCTGTGGTGGCTGTGACAGACAGGCAGGTGGAAGCCCCACTGACTACATGGACTCCCTGGTCAGCGCACCCTCCCTCAGCTGAGGAGCTCCTCAGCTACAGAGCTGGACCAGAATGGGTCACTGCAAAACTGTAGAAACACTGGTAACAGGGAACAATGGGGCATGGGAATGCCAGTGAAAGGAAGGTTGTTCACCTACGTATGAAGGTGGACTGATCACTGATGGCGAACAACCCAGTCTCCTGGAATACAGATCCCAGGACTATCCACATGTCATCAAATTAGTACTGGGCTTGGCGCTGATGACAGGGGCCAAACGGTCTTAACTGATCAGGTTAACAATGATGTCGGAAGCAGAAGCAAGATCCTGAACTCTAACAATGACGACCAGACTGTCAATATGGCTTGGCAGGGGGTGCCTACAAGGGGGAGGCACAGGAGGGCAGAGGCCACCCAAATTTAATTTTTCACTAAATTAACCCACTGTTCTTGACGAATAATTTTATTTTGTTAGCTGAGCACTCCGCCCAACCCCCCACCTTTTAGGTTCAGAACATCCCTAGTGCTTGGCAGGACCTAAGTGTCTGTCCTAGCAGTGGAACAAGTAGCCCTCCTCTGAGTCAGGATAACACTAGACTTTGAAAGTGGGGGAACAGCCAAGAATCTATCTGGACCACATCACATCTGACCAGGGCTGCAGAGACAATGGCAGAAACACCATGGTCCAAGAAAAAAAATGAAAATTACATACTTACTGCAATTCTTAATCTTCTAGGAATATCTTCACCATTACTTCACACTAATGGGTCTGTGCCGGAGGCACTAAGACCCCACAGGAGCCAGAACTTTTCAGGAGGGCTGGCGCAGAGCAAAGTCATGCGCATCCACGGTGCTCAACGCCAGGCTTACCTTGGCAGCAGGCCCCAACTGCCTCGGTTCCCTTTTTACCAAGGAGGTGCAGTATAACCTAACTACTGGTTATGCGCTTATGCTAAGGGCATAATGAGCCCTGATGACCTGCGTAAGAGTGATCAGTATGAGAGTAATATAGTGTCTTCACAGTTCAAGCCTTGAACAAGGGAGAAGAACAATAAGATACTGTAGTGAGCTCAGGGGATGGTGGGTGGGTGGGCTTGCAAATTAATAGTGAAGATATTCCAAGAATATCAGGAATTATAGGAAGTACATCATTTTCATTTCTTCCAGGAATGTATCTTCACTATTAATTCCCACTAATGAATCAGAGTACCAAGCTTAGTTAAAACCCACCGGCTAGGGAGGCAGGAGTGGAGAGCTTACTCAGGACCGGAGTCCATCAAGGGCAGGCTTGACAAAACTGGGAAACGTGCCTGTCAGTGACATCCAGGGCAGAAAGCATAACCAGAGCACACTGAGTTGTAGGTTATCACTTTGTAAGGTATCACCAACAGGCACAAGAGAGCCCGTGTGAAGGATGCGACTACAGGAGTGAGAAGGACGCAGACCTGACCTTTCAGCATGAACTGCACCATGGCATAGCAACTGGTGCACACATTTTGCCATCCAGGCAGAATGCATTTGACTGAAAGAGGCTGACCTACAAAATGGGAGCAAAGAAGATCAAAAACTAGCTGGAAATCCTGGATCGATCCAGGTAAAAGTGCCCCCCCCCGGTCCGAAAATGAGAGACTAAAGAGAGAGGGAGCTATCTGTCACACTGAAGTTTGTTGAGAAGGTAGAAAGCACAGTGGTTGTTGCAGAGGAACCCCAATTCCACTTAGGAAGGAACTTAATGTGTGTGGAGCACTATCTTCTGAAAAACAGAATACTGAGGATCAGCAATCAAAGAATTGAAACAGACACTCTGCAAGCAGAACAGCTAGTGGAAAGGTGCCGTCCAAGTAAGTATCTTAGCTCACATGTTGCAAGAGGCTAAAGAGGCTTGTGGGTGAGTATGGACAACACAAGGTTGATATTGCAGAGAACCAACAGCTTCCAGGAGAGGGGTGTTGTGCGAAAAGCTGCCTAATGGAACCTCAAAAGAGGCAGATGGGCCAGATAGGGGGACCGCGGGCTCAGGGCATGCAGACATAACACAGAAACAGACCTTGACTGTGGAATCCTGAAATCCAGCATCAGAAAGGTCCAGCAAAACCTCCAGAATGCAGCTAGGTAGACATGTGAGTTCTGGAGCACCAGGTGGAAAACTCTTCCAAGTGGCTGTGTAAGTTTTCCTAGTAGAAGGCTACAGGCAGTAGAAGTACTTCAGAGACATACTGAGATACCTTGCACCTATTCACGTTCTTCTCTTCAGGAGCCAGGCCTGTAGGTGAAGGAGTGCAGGTTGAGAAGGACTAGGAAACCCTGAGCCAACTGCTCAACCTGAGAAGGAGGATTCTCTGATTACTGATTGACAGTCTGTTCAACAGAGGAAACCATATTTGTCAAGGTCAGAAGGGTGCGATTAGGATGATCGTGCCCCCAGTACCTGTAGCTCAAGCAATACCCTCTACACTGGGGGAAATTGGAGAGATGCATACAGAAGATTGCTGCAGCAGCTTAACGCATCTAGAGAGAAAACACCGTGTCCTAGACCTCTGGAGGCAGTTTGGCATACGGTGGGCATACAAAAGACCCACATCTAGGATGCCCCACTATTGACTAGCAATATCGCACAGTTATTCATGAGGATGGACCTGAGGTGGGCCTAGCTTGTCTGCCAGAGTATTCAAGACTCCTGGCAGGTAGAAGGCCTGGAGAATGATTATCTGCTCTAGGTCCTCTTCCCAGACTCTTATGACTTGTCTGCAGAGTGGGCAAGAGTGTGCTTTCATTGTTTGTGTACATGTCCTAGACTGTTGTCTATTCAGAAGAGGACTGTTTCGTGGTTGACGAGATCCATCAAGGCCCAGGGGCCACACAAAAGAGATCACACCTCCAAATACTGAAGTGGAGAGGAGTCAAGAGTTGGGATCCAGACACCTTGTGTGTGGAACTCTGATAGTGGTCCAACAGGAAGGTATTCAAAGAGTGTCACCCCGGGTTCTGGTCGGGAAGGGGAATAGTGGAGGAGAGTGACCTCCACTGACTATCAAGCGAGAGATAGAATTAGAAGCTTGACTACCTGCTGAAAAGTAGCCTGTATTGCATGGAGTAGGCTTAAGATATTGTGCCACGAAATCTGTCTGCAGAACACTCACATAGACCTCTGGAAGGAAGCTGAGCTTAAATCACAGCTAGAAACTCTATGAACAGCTGTTGCTGTAAGGGTCAGAGCTAAGATCTCCAGACTGTGCAGAGCTGCAAAAGAAGAGACTGAGGAAACCTCGAATCCTAATTCTCCGGATGCGTAAGAGCAACGCAAAGCACAAGCATACCTGGGGAGCAACCTTGGAGAAAGAATTCGAGTTAGGGGTGAGACTCATAATCCAAAAGACCCCCTTGGAGGAAGATAAAGGAGGGCCCCAATGCCAAGAACCCTAGGGAGGGCCAGGTGCCAGACAGGGCATCGGACTCTACACCAAAGTGCTGCCAGATGTGGTGTTGGAGCCAGGGTAGCAATAGCACCAGATAATATGGCAGACATTGTGCCAGATCCCTCCACTAGGCAGCACCAGGCCAGACACGGTGCTATGCCAAACACGGCACTGAACCAACATAGCGGAGTTGGCTCAGCGTTGATCACAGTGCTGGGACAAACACGGCACCAGACCAAAACATGGAGCCAGGACAAACACGGAGCCAGGCCTGGTGCCACGCACTAGAGGCATTGACCAAGGCAGAAGAGAGAGAGAGAGAGAGAAACTGGCACCAGGGAGACACCAAAAGAGCCGAATCAGCACTAGAACCAGGGCTCAGAAGGCACCATGACAGGCCTAGAAGGCCGAACTTGGCACTGACACCGGCTGCATAGCACCAATGACCTCGGCAGCCCTCCTGAAAAGTTCTGGCTCCCACAGAGGTCCCGTACTGACAAATTAATGTGAATTAATGGTGAAGATACATTCCTGGAAGATCAGTCATTTTTCCCTTCAAGGGAAAGAACCCTCTACAGGAACCTCTGACTTCATCGGCAGGTGTTGATTCACTTGGCTGCCCCGATGGAATTTCCATGGGCACAACAAAAGGCTCCATTACCTCAGATAAGGGATACCATTCCTCTCACCTGTCTTCGATTCGCAGGGATGTCCCCAATTTTGCCTCAAAAACGTGGCAGATGTGTAAACATCATGTGCCAGGGCCCTTTCCCATAGAAACACAGACAATGATGGCAAAAAATGGCCACTGGTACATCCAGTCTGCCTGTATTACCCTATCTAACCAGAGATCTGTCGTCTATATAGGGTTTCTGCCTGCACTGAACGCCTCCATGATCCCTGCCTTACTGCATTCCCACAACCACACAGGTTCTCTGCAGAGGCAGTTGGAGTGGGTACCTCCCTTGTTTGTTGAGGTAGCGAATGATGTAAAGGTGTTCCATCCATACCAAGTGAGGATAACACAATGTAGGGGGCGAAAGGCCCATAGGCCAAGAAGAACAGCTCTCATCTCCAGAATGTTGATGTGGGAAAACAGTCAGAAGGGGTCTACACATTCTGGGTTTTAATGTACACCCAAATAGGCTCTCACCATGGTGATGGACAAAAAGCAATGGGGACCCCCAAGGCAAATAGGAATGGTCTTGTCACCACAAAAAGCGCTACACTTGACAGTCTGACATGTTATGATTCCATTAGCAACCCTGAAAAAGGTCAGAGGGGTTCCTCTGTGCAGGTACTTTTTAGTTTTTGCAGTAAGCTCAAGATATGAAGTACCTTCCTTACATTGTAATTAATACTATGCAATGGAACTTTATCAGCTATGTATACTGGGTATCACCTGTTAAGCCAGTTTATAATGGTTTCTCCACTAAAATGAAGTGGTAGCAAGTACAGACTTGTTTTCATTCATCTCCAAGAGATGTACCGTATCATCGATATTATGAGATTATCTGATCTCTTACTGCAACCTATGTGCATAAGTATTTAGCATATCAAATGTTAACATCCTGTGATCACGAAAAAACAAGTTACTCACCCGTAACAATAGTTCTAGGAGTGGTATATGCTGTTCATCCACACTAACTGGCATGTCCTTTCCCTTTAAATATCTTGCCGGATGGTCTTCAAGCTGGCTCCTCCCACCCACCCGGGTGGTATAACCCTTGGCTCCACCCCATGACACCAGATCTTGCCTGCTGGAAGCTAGGTTTGTGCATCTAACCCGGGAAGGTCGAGTGGGTCCATGTTGATGAACAACATATACCATTCCTAGAAAGTGCAGTTACGTAAGAACTTACTGTAACAGTAGCTCTGTGAGGAATATCTCTTGCAGTAGGTCATTACTTCTGGGAGGTTCTAGCAGAAGGTGCTGTCACACGGCAGCTTCTTCCAGCAGTCTTTCATCAGGGACCACCCACACATGACATCACCTCTCTGTGCCCTATATAAATGTGGGTGGTCCCTGGTATCCTTAGTTCCCTGCCGGATTCAGCTCGCAAAGGCGAGGACTGAGGGAAACCGAGGTACCAAATAGTCCCAACCCTAAGTCCTTGGATTCTGAGTTTGTCTCTGTTAGAGAAGGAGGGGGAAGAAGGCCGGGATAGGATCTACCGCAAGAGACATTTCTCAAAGATCTACTGTTATGGTAAGTTCTTACGTAACTGCACTATCTTCCATGGAATGGTCTCTTGCAGTAGGTCATTACTTCTGGGAGGTTCCCCAGCAGTTATGTCCATATACGAGGACAGTTAAGATAGAATGCCTTGGAGGATGGCACGACCAAAGGCGGTCCTGCACCATGAGGCAACATCTAGGTTGTAGTGCCTTGTAAAAGTATGGATTGTGGACCAGGTAGCTGCATTGCAGATGTCCGTAATAGAGGCACCTTTAAACACAGCCAGCCAATCAAGGTTGTTTGCATTTCAGTTCATCTCTGTTTAAAATCCTCACTGAGGCATTTTAAGTCTTCTTGCTGTGGGCAGAGGTAGCAGTTGAAGTTTGAAGATGTGGTGAGGTTCTGGAAAGCTAACTTTGTCACAAGTTTTTGTAAGTTGCTATTGTTTGTAAGTTGTTGTGTTTTAAATTTGGCCCAACTCCTTAAGAACTTCTTAAATACATAAGAGTCACTGGGGGTTGAGCTTAAAGGCTGGGAGGGAGGAGATTAGGGAGTTGGAAACCTCTCCTATGAGCAAACTCTTAAGGCTAATAGTCAGGTGGGGGCAAGTTCAGCCACTCATGCGTTGCAAGTTTAAAAGTCTGCATGCTGTACTTGGGGGATCGCCTTGGTAGAGATAGTAGCAGCTTGAGAAACTGTAGAGCCACTGAGTTGGTAATTTGGCCTAGAAATGATTGCTGTGATGATGGGGAAGATACTGCATATCACTAGAGCAGGTATCTTTGGGTGGGTGGTTGGGTGCACAGGGTGCGGTATGGCCATGATACTGGACTAGGCTTGGAAGTTTGGGGGGTGCCCACTGTGCTACCAGCTGGCACTGCTTAAGGAGGAGGTACAAGGGATCCTAAGGCAGCTGGGGGCGGGGATTGGAGAGGTAGGAGGCAAGCGGTCACCTACATGGAAGCACTAGGTGCTGGGGCCTCCCAAGCTGGGGAAGGAGTGAAGAGAGTGCTCACACTAGGGAGGGGGACACAGGGGCTCTAGGGGACCCTGGCAGGTGGGACCCAAAAGGTGGAAATTTCCACAGCAGTAGGCAAGAGACTGGGGGTGTCCAAAAGAAACTGAGGGGGTGGTAGGGTCAGGGGGGGAAGCGGGGGATGGGCTAAGACTCACAAATTGTTTTAATCCTCTACGCCCACTGGTAGAAGAGGGGAGAGTGTGGGGGAGGGAGGAGGATGATGCTGCTGGTGAAGCTGGGGCAGGGACGGATAGAAAGGGGGAAGGGGCAAGAGGCAAGGGTGCAATAGAGGGGGTCCTGGACAGTATGGGAGAAGAGGGGTGGGGGGGAGAAACGGGAGTATCAGGGAAACAAGGAGGAGGTTGATGGTATGGAACAGGGGTGCACGACAGGCAGGAAGGTACAGGACGTAATGGGATGATAGCGAGCAGAAAGCCAAGTAGGCAAACAGATGAGGACAGATGGATTAGTAAGGAGTGAGGAAAGAGATACAGAAAAGATACTCGGGTTGGGGGATAAAGAAGGCCAGGACACGGGTAGAGGAGGTGACCAGGGACAACAGTGAAGGGACTACCTTTGACACCTAGATTGTGGGAGGTGCGAGGAGTCGATTGGGGGAAGAACCCAGACGAAGGGATGAGGAGGGGCATTGAAGGAGGGGAAACCCGAGGGGTGAACAGGGAGGCAAGGGGGAGATAGAGTACTGCTATTGGGGGACTCCATGATCAGAGGCAACCAGTGGGAGGGGCAGAGGAAGGGTAAAACCTGTCTGATCAGAACCAAATGCCACCCAGGCCCAACGGTGCACAAGGTCAAGCATGAGTTGGATTCACTGGCAAGGAATGCGGGGGGACCCCGGACATTCTAGTACACTTGGGGACAAATGACAAATGGTAATAGTGAGCTAGAAATTCAGGCAAGGTTCCGGGAGTTGGCCAGGATATGTCTTTAGATTGGGCTATAAGATCTCCTTTCAAGAAATCCTGCCAGTGCCAAGGGCTAGTGGGGAAAACAAGATGAAGATTAGGGCAATAAATCAGTGGATTAGGGAGTGGTGTGTGGAATTGGGGTATGGCCTAGTGGGGGACTTGGGGGAGACCTGGGAGGACAAGAGGCTGTACGCTAGGGACAGGCCACACCTTAATTTGGAGGGGAAAGAAATCCTTAAGCTCAAACTAGCTAGGTTCATCAGCAAAAGGTGGGGTTTAAACTTGTGAAGGGGGGAGGGATCAAAAAAGGGGCAGTGCCAGCAGGTGTGATACATGAGGGACATGGTCTCCACTCCTCTAGGGGGCAAGGGAGATGTGGAAATGGGTCACCAGGTAGGGTGCAGGAGCAGAGAAATGGAAGCTCAATGAGGAGAAAGGAGAGGAGGGAAAAGGGTTGGAGAGTTGTCCTGATCAATGCCAGGAGCTTAGGAAATAAAATGCCTGAGCTCCAGGCAATGCTAGTTGAGGGGAGGTAGATGTGGCAGCAGTCACTGAGACCTGAGCCACTCAAGGGCACGAGTAGGACCTAAATCTAGAGGGCTATACTATGTTTAGAAAAGACAGGAGGGAGGGAAGGAGGGGGTGGTGTAGCACTGTTAGTCAGAAATGGCATGGGTATTGGAGGGGTAGAGGAGGCAGAGAGGAACGTGGAAGCTATTTGGGTCACCTTGCTGATGCAGGGGGGTAAGAGAGTAAAGGTCAGAGTGGTATATAGACCATCAGCACTGGCGGAGGTCCTGGAAGAAAGTTTGGTGGCAAATCTCGAGGGACACTGTGGCTTGGGATAGGGAAGGGTAGTGATAATGGGGGACCTCAACATGCCAGGAACAGACTGGGGGACTATGACGTCACCAGTGGCCAAAGAGCAGAGGCTGTTGGATGTCTTCCAGGAAGCGTTTCTGACACAACAGGTGGGTAAGCCAACTAGGAAGGCCGGGACACTGGACGTGGTTCTGGCGGACAGTGATCAGATTAGGGGCCTAGAGGTGAGGGACCCTTTGGTGGGGAGTGATCACGCCACAGTCTGGTTCTTCCTGGACCTGGGGGATAGGAAAGCCAAACAAGGACGGTGGTAAACACATTAGGGGTGCAGACTTCAGGGAGATGGGAAGGATCCTTAAAGATCGTCTGGACAGGATAAGGCCAGATATGGATGCTGACAGAAGGTGGGAGATCATTAAGAGGGAAATATAGGAGGTTACCAGATTCTGCGCAAGGGAAAGGCGTAAGTTCAGTAAGGCCAGAAAACCCTGCTGGTGGACCCGGGAGGTACAGGAGGTGGTGAGGTAAAAGAAGGCAGCCTATAGGCGCTTCAAGTGCTCAAGAAGTGAAAGGGATCAGGAGGAATATGAGCTGACAGTCAAGAGAGTCACCAGGGTGGCGAGAGCAGCTAAAGCAAAAAAGGAGCAGTCCTTGGCCAGTGGGATCCGGAGGGGGGTCAAGGGGTTCTTTAGATACATAGGGGGAAAAAAGGAAAGTAAGGGGGCAGATCAGCAAGATGAGGATAGAAACGTAGAATTCGACAGCACATAAAGACCGCTTGGCCCACCTAGTCTGCCCATTTCCCTACCTAACGGATAAGCTGCAGATCCTAGTTAACCAACAGCCTACTTCTTCCTACCCCCCCACTAGAATTGCCTTATATCTGTCCCATGCATTTTTGAATTCCCTCACTGTTTTTAACTCTACAACCTCCTCAGGAAGGCTGTTCCATGCATCCACAACCCTCTCTGTGAAGAAATACTTCCTCACATTACCTCTGAGCTATCCCCCCTCCATCTTCAAATTGTGCCCCCTTGTTCTTGCACATCTCTTTTTCTGAAAGATGCTACCCTCATGGACTTTGTTGATTCCCTTAAGGCATTTCAAAGTTTCTATCCTGTCCCCCTCTCCCTCCTTTCCTTGAGGCTATACATCTTAAGCTCCTTTAGTCTTTCTTCATAAATTTTCTGGTGCAGACCCTGCACCATTTTGGTTGCCTCCTCTGGACAGCCTCCACCCTGTCTATGTCTTTGTGGAGATGGGGTCTCCAGAACTGTACACAGTACTCCAGATGTGGTCTTACCAACTGTCTGTACAGAGGGCCAACAACTTCCTGTTTTCTACTGGTGATGCCTCTCCCTATGCATCCCAGTATCCCCCCAGTCCTCCTTATTGCCTTCTCACATTGCTGGCCAACCTTTAGGTCGTCTGATATGACTACCCCCAGGTCCCTTTCCATTTTTGTTGTTGTCAGTATCTCACCCCCAACCCCCATTGTGTACTCTTCCCCTGGGTTTTTGTTTCCCAGGTGCATTACTTTGCATTGAATCTAAGCTGCCATACATTTGACCATTCCTCCACCCTTGCCATGTCCCTTTTCATTCTTTCCACCTCACCTTGCATATCAACCCTGTTGATTCTGTTAACATGTTAGTTACAGTTATGTAGTTACTGTTACTTTCTCCAGGAACATTAATTTTCTCTGGTGAAATTCTAATGTATGCAATGTATTGTCTTATAATCAGTGTCACCTCCCATCACGAATTTTGTGTATCCGGGGAGCTCTTTATGTACATTATGTAATATCATGTAATTCTCTTAAAGTATTTGACTGTATGTCTGTCTCAGGACCTCCTTGTGAATGAGCTTGCTCAACCGAGTTTTCCTGCAATAAACTTGAACCTGAGAACCCTGTTGCAGATCTTTGTGTCATCTGCAAAGAGACATACTTTATCTTCCAGTCCCTCTGCAATGTCACTTATAAAGACATTAAAAAGGACTGGCCCCAGTACTGAACCCTGCAGTACTCCACTAGTAACGCTCTTTTCTTCACTGTGGACTCCATTTACTATTAACGGCTGTGTCCTGTTGTCCAGCCAGTGTTTTACCCAGGCTACCACCCTGGGACCCACTCCAAGGCTGGCTAATTTGTTTATTAATCTTTTGTGCGGGACTGGGTCAAATGCCTTGCTAAAGTCTAGGTAGACCATGTCCACAGCCCCTCCCTGTTCTACTACTTTGGTCACCCAGTCAAATAAATCAATTAGATTTGTCTGACATGACCTTCCCCCTGTGAATCCATGCTGCCATGGGTCCTGTGCCCCACTGGCCTCTAGGTACTCAACAGTTCTTTCCTTCAGAAGTGATTCTATCATTTTCCCTACCACTGAAGTCAAACTGACAGGTGTGTAGTTTCCTGCCTCTGTCTTGCTCCAACTTTTGTGAAGAGGAATCACATTCACCCTCCTCCAGTCCTCAGGTACCACACCATCCTCCCATGATTTATTAGAAAGGGTAGTCGGTGGTGTTACTAGGTCTTCCTTTAGTTCTTTTAGAATTCTGGGGTGAATCCCATCAGGCCCCATTGCTTTAACCACCTTCAGTTTAAAGAGTTCTTTCAGAACCCTTTCTTCTGTAAAAGGACTAATATCAACCCCCCATCGAGTGTGCTTCTAGTGACTGGATTAGGTATCTCTCCCTGCTTTTCCATTATGAATACTGAGCAGAAGTATTTGTTCAGTATCCCTGCTTTTTCACTGTCGTTCTCTGCCCAACCACCCTCCTCTTTATTCAACCTCAGTATCCCTGCCTTAGTCTTTCTTTGCTCCTAATGTACCCATAAAGGTTTTACCCTCTTCTTAACTGGAGTTAGCTATCTTTTCCTCAGTTTGGGCCTTTGCTATTCTGACTGCCTTACCCGCTTCCTTCTGCTTTAACTGGTACAGTTCTCTGTCCTGCTCTTCTCGCTTCCTTATACTTCCTGAATGCTATCTTTTCTCCCTTACCTTCCCTGCCACTTCTTTTGAGAACCATAGTGTTTTTTTCTTCGTTTTGATTTGTTTATTTGCTTCACACAAAGGCTTGTTGTCTCTGTGATAGCGGTTTTGACGTTTCCCCATTGTTGCTCCACCTCACCTTCTTGCCTGTTTGCTAGTGCTTTTCTGAGGCACTCTCCCATTTTGACAAAATCAGCCCTCCTTAAGTCCAGTACCTTCACTTTTGTGTGGCTTGACTCTGCAGCTAAGTTTATCGTGAACCACACTGTTTGGTGGTTGCTTGTTCCCAGATGGCTACCCACTTCAAGATCAGAGATCCTCTCTCCATCCCCATTTGAGAGTACCAGGTCTAGGATTGCTCCCTCCCGAGTGGGTTCCATAACTAGGATAGGGGGATGGTTGGGCACAGGAGGCAGGGGAACAGGCAGAAGTCCTAAATTAGTATTTTGCCTCAGTTTTTACCAGGGGGGATGGAGGAGCTATGTCTTGCGAGGGGAGCGGGGGCAAACCGGAGGAAGGGGTGGGACCGGTAGAGACCAGGGGCCCTGATGGGTCTGGGGAAAGAGAATGGCCACCACAGACATGTGGGGGGCCAGCAGTGCAGGGTGAAAAGGGGGAGGACATGGAGGCTAAAATCCCGGTAGAGAGAGTAAAAGAATCCCTCAGGTCCCTTCGGACAGAGAAAGCACCTGGGCCAGATGAGATACATCCCAGGGTGCTGAGAGAACTGATGGATGTTGTGGCAGTCACTCTAGCGGAGCTTTTCAACATCTCTCTGAGGACTGGGTGGGTACCCCAAGACTGCAGGGTGGCCCATGTTGTGCCAATCCACAAGGGGGGTCAAGAGAGGAAGTGGGAAATTACAGGCTCGTTAGCCTGACATCGGTGGTCAGCAAAGTGATGGAGAGTATTGTCAAGGAAAGGGTGGGGGGGGTTACTGGAGCAAACTGGGTACTTGGACGATAGGCAGCATGGCTTTGTCATGGAAAGATCCTGCCAGACAAACCTTGTTGAGTTCTATGACTGGGTGACGAGGGCCCTAGACCAGAGTAGGCCAGTGGATGTCCTCTTTCTGGACTTTAGCAAGGCATTTGATTCAGTACCCCACAGTGGCCTGCTGGCTAAGCTGAAGGAAATGGGAGTAGGGAGACAGTTGTTAAGATGGATAGGAAACTGGCTCTCTGAGCGTACTCAGAAGGTGGTGGTTGGAGGGTTAGCCTCATCCCCAAGGTGGGTTACTAGTGGGGTTCTCCAGGGGTCAGTGATGGGGCCACTCCTGTTCAATGCCTATGTCTCGGACATCAGGAGGGGGATCAGGAGTGAGAGGAGTCTCTCTGCAGATGACTCAAAGCTGGGTGCAGTGGTGGATGAGGAGGAGGTGAGGCTGGCCTTGCAGGAGGACCTGGAGGCTCTGGAAAGGTGGTCGGGAAAATGGAAACTAAAATTCAATGAGGGGAAGTGCAAGGTTCTGCACCTGGGAGTCAGAAATCCAGGCCAGGGGTATACCCTGGGAGGAGACCTAATTCAAGTCACGGAGGGCGAGAGGGACCTAGGGTAGTGGTAGATGTCAAAATGAACAACTCGGAGACCTGTAGGAGGGCAGCGGCAAGGGCAAATAGGATGCTGGGATGCATCGCCAGGGGGATTACCTCGAGAAAGGCAGAAGTGATCCTTCCACTGTACAGCTGCATGGTTAGACCACACCTCGAGTATTGTGTGCGGTTTTGGAGACCACATTTAAAAGGGACATTACACTTCTAGAGAGGGTACACAGGAGGGCAACCAAAATGATCTGGGGCCTGGCGGAGAGGACCTATGAGGAGAGGCTCAAGGAGCTAGACACGTACACCCTGGAGGAGAGGAGGGACAGGGGGGACATGATAGAGGTCTTCAAGTACATTAAAGGGATCAATAAAGGAGGCCCAGTCAGGATGCTCCAAAGGAAGGAGGGTGGGGCAACGCGAGGTTACAGGTGTAAGCTGGAAGGAGGCAGGCTCAGAGGGGAGAGGAGGAGATATTTCACAGAAAGAGTGGTGGAGCCATGGAATGCACTGCCCAGGGAGCTGGTAGAGGTGGAGACTGTGGACAGGTTTAAATGGGGATGGGACAGGTACAGAGGGAGAGTAAATCTGACCAGGCCCAGTACAGGTGGAACACCTGGGACTGGGGACAGTATAACCCAAGAGGGAGAGAGGGACACCAAAATCGACCCTCAGTGCAGGTGCTGAAAATCGAGCAGACTCGAGAGACCATTAGGCCTATTCTGCTGGCATTTTAGTATGTTAGTCTGTTAGTATGATGCAGTGGCTGCCATAGCCCTAGTGGAGGGAGGCTGAACATGATCTGCCAGGGGCTTATTGTATTTTTTGTAACAAAAGGTAATGCAATGTGCCAACTAACACGAGTGGGTGCAATTCACAACGGGAAGGCCCTCACGCCCATGGGCAAATGTGATGAAGAATTGAGATGTTTTCCTAATGGACTTAGTCCACTTAGTATAATAGTAGAGTATTCTGTGAACATCCAGAGTACGTAGGATGCATTCTCCCGGATTGTAGTAGTCGGGGTAGTACACCGGTAACTCCAAGGACTGATTGAGAGTCTGTTTTGAGACTACTTTAGGAAGAAAGGACAGGCTGGTGCGCAGCAGGACCTGGTCCCTATGAAAGATAAGACAAGGTTCCTTGCACATAAGGCCATGCAGCTCAGAAATACATCGAGCTGATGTGATGGCTACCAAAAATAACATTTTCCATGAGAGGAAACACACATCACAAGTGGCAGTGGGCTCAAAAGGCTCCACTGTTAATTTTTCAGTCATAAAATTCAAGTCCCATGGGAGCGTAGGACGGCGAATAGGAGGTTTGATATGTAGTACACCTTTCAAAACATCTTAGCTAGATGATGTTGGTATAGGAGACGGCCATCCAGTGGTTCGTGGAAAGCTGAAATGGCAGCCAAATGGACCTTGATAGAGGATAACTAAGGCTAGCTTCCGTTGATGAGACTAAGTAGTCCAGTACTTTTGTGAGAGGACATGAATACGGGTCCAGGACGTGAGCCGCGGACCAGATGGAAACACATTTCCATTTACAGTTATAGGTCTCTCTGGTAGCCGGTTTTCACGCCGCAAGCAAAATGTTAGCCACCTGAGTTGACACTTGTAGTCTGCTTGTGAATGTGTCCTCAGGAGCCAAGCATGAAGACGTAAGGTTCTCAGATTGGGATGGAGTAGGGAGCCTTGGCACTAGGTCAAGAGATCCGGTCTGAATGACAATTGAATGGGGTCTGTCACCAACAGTTGTTGCAGTAGTGGGAACCATGATTGTTGAGGCCATATGGGTGCTATCAGAATCAGTGTGGCCAACTCGGTTTGTAGTTTCATGAAGGTGCGAGGCAGAAGAGGGGTTGGGGGGAAAGCATACAAGAAGCGTCCTGTCCAAGTTAGTAACAGGGCATCTGTAGAGCATCCCCTTTTGTTCGGGATAATGGAACAATAGTTGGAGAGGCGGTGGTTGTCTGGGGAGACAAACAGATCGATTTGTGGAGTGTCCCATAGACAAAAGATCTCTTGAAGGACTTGTGTGTGCAGGGTCCACTCGTGAGAAGAGGACTGGCGACTCAGTTTGTCCGCTAACTGGTTGTAATGGCCCAGTACACAGACCACAATAAGCATTACATTTTTAGACATTCGTCTTATCCAATTTCTCATCAATGACTGCTACACAGAAGTTTAAGCTAGCTGCTGTGCGAGCTAAAGACGGCGGGAAAATTAACTGAGGATATCAGGGATCACCCACATTTATATAGGGCACAGAGAGATGATGTAATGTGTGGGCGGTCCCTGATGAAAGACTGCTGGAAGAAGCTGCCATGTGACAGCGCCCTCTGCTGGAACCTCCCAGAAGTAATGACCTACTGCAAGAGACCATTCCGTGGAATATCTACTGTTACAGGTGAGTAACCTGTTTTTCTAGGATTGTGGATATGTTGTTCATCCACACTAATTAGCAGGCTCCTAGTAGTTCTCTGGGAGGAGGGAGGCAAGGTGCACACTTCCTACTTCAGGAATAGAGACTGGAGAACTAAGGCTCCAAAACCAGCATCCCGGCGTGACTCAAGGTTGATGTGGTAATGGGTAATGAAGGTGTTTGCCGTCTTCCAGGTAGCTGCCCTGCAGATATCCTGGATAGGGACATCCCTAGAAGCAGCAACCACTGCAGCGGTATGGAGGGAGGAGTAGGCCCTTAGTCCTACAGGAGGCTCCTTAGCCGCCAACCTATAGCAGAGATCAATGCAAGATGTAATCCATCTGCCATTCGTCCACTTTGCTGCAGGTCTGCCAGGTGCGGCTTCAATGTAGGTGACAAAACAGCTGGCAAACCTCTCTCCGAATTTTAGCCATCTGCTCCTTATAATAAGAGAGGGCTAGTCTCAGGTCCAGAGTATGGAGCCTGTACTCAGCCTCCGAGGTGTAGTTCGGGTAGAACACAGACAGAGTTAACACCTGGTTAAGGTGAAACTCTGACAGCACCTTTGGAAGGAACTTTGGGTTGAGGCGCAGGACAACCTTGTCCCTTTGGAAGACCAGGTAAGAAGACTCCACCGAGAGCGCGTGGAGCTCCCCAGTCCTTCTGGCTGACATGATAGCCACCAGGAAGGTGGTCTTCCATGACAGGTGTGACATCTCACACCTGTGCATCGGTTCGAATGGTCTGTCCATAGGTTTAGCCAATACCAGCAGTAGATCCCACGGAGGTGGAGGTTCATGCATCGGAGTGGATATGTGATCGAGGCCCTTGAAAAAGCGCCAGACCACTGTCTCCTGCACCACTGTCCGCTGACCGGCCCGTGCCCGGTAAATAGAGATGGCTGCAAGGTGCACCTTAAGGGTAGTCGTCCAGACACCTCATTTGGAGAGGGACCAAAGGTAGTCGGGGATACTGGCCACAGGACAGGAACTAGGGTCTAAGCCCTTGCCCTGACACCAAATGGAAAATTTTTTCCATTTGAAGGCATAGTACCTCCGGGTCAACTCCTTCCTAGATGCCTCAACTACGTTGAGGATATCGTTGGAAAATCCCAAAGCCCAGAACGCTAGCAGCTCAGGGACCAGGCTGTCAGGTGCAGGGATTGAAGCTCTGGATGGAATATCTTGCCCTGATTGACTGATATCAGGCCTGGGCCTGCTGGAGGATGCCTCGGGAGCCTGTTGCTGAGAATGAGGAGATCTGGATACCAGAACTGGCATGGCCAATCTGGGGCTACCAGGATCACTTTTGCCTTGTCCTTCCTCGCCTTGAGAAGCACCTTGTGGATCAAGGGAAATGGAGGGAAGGCATAGAAGAGGCCTGGGGTCCACGGCCTCAAGAAGGCATCCTCCTGTAGCAAGCCCTGCTGGGGGGGGCATTAAACATCCTCAGCTTTGTGTTCTCCCTGGAGGCAAACAGGTACACCCGAAGGGTGCCCCACAGGGAGAACAAGCTGCGAACTACCTCTGGGTGAAGAGAACACTCGTGGGATGCCTCGCCAACACGGCTGAGGGTATCAGTCAGTTGGTTCGAGGCACCTGCCACATGGATGGCTAGGAGATCTGCCTCCATTCGGCTCACAAGGGTCCAGATGCGGAGTGCTTCCCTGCACAGAGGCCGGGAGTGCGTGCTGCCCTATTTGTTGAGACAGTGCATGGTCATGGTGTTGTCCATCTGGACTTGGACCACTTGACCCTGCAGAAATGGAGCTAATGCAGTCAGCGCCAGCCGTGCCGCTCGGAGCTCAAGCAGGTTGAAGTGGCATCAAGACTCCTCGGGGTTCCACAGGCCGTAGACCCTGTGGTTCCTCATGTGGGCTCCCCAGCCCATGAGAGCATCTGTCATAAGGACAACCATTGGCTCGGGGCGGACAAATGGGATCCCCTCCTGCAGATGTTCCAGGATTGTCCACCACTGGAGAGCGTCCCAAAGCCTCTGGGTTACCGTGACCAGCTGGTCGAAATGACCTAGGCACTGGGACCACTGGCTGGCCAAGCCCCACTGAATGGGACACATTCGCCACCGGGCCCAATGGACCACAGTGGTGCAGGCTGCCATGTAACCCAGAAGATGCAGGAAGTCCCAGGCAGGGTGCAATTGCCCAACTGGAAATTATTGGGCAAAGGAAGAGAGAACCTCTGTCCCGTCCACCAGGAGCTGGGCTCTGGCTCAGCAAGAGTCAAGCTCTGCCCTGATGAAGTGGATCAACTGTGAGGGGACAAGTTCCGACTTGGCTTCGCTGATCAGGAGGCCAAGTTCGAGGCAGGTCTCGAGGGCCTGGTCCCTGGACCTCTTCACCTCTTCTTTGGAGGGACCCACTATGAGCCAATCGTCGAGGTAAGGGTACACTGTGACCCCTCTATGCCAAAGATGGGCTGCCACCACTGCAATGCATTTGGTGAAGACCCGGGTGGGGGGGCCAATAAATGAAAATTACGTACCTACCGTAATTCTTGATCTTCTCTTGTATCTTCACCATTCATTACTGCTTGGGTTAGTGCCGGAGGCACGCACTCACTACGGGAGATTTTTTATTTTTTGGAGTCGGCTCCAATGGTTCCGCCCGCGCGAGGGGCGGCCGTTAGGTGCCGCAGACTCCTCCTCCATCTCAGTTCTGGTAGCCGGAGAGGCGAAAACAAAGGGTAAGGAAAAAGGAGAGCAAGGCAAGAGAGCCGAGGGACAGAAAAAGGAAAGACTATAAACTAAAAAAGGAATAAGCCAGTAGAGGACAGAAAGGAGAGAGAGAGAGAATGCCTACCCTAAGGGACCGCAGGGCCTCCCTTCTGGGGCGGCCCCAAGGGAGGAACAGATAAAGAGAAAGAGAAAAGGAAGAAGAAGAAGAAAGGGAAGAAAACAAGGGATGCTGAGAGGGGAGAACACTGCCCATAGATACACTGGTTGAGAGGCTTATAAGCTCAGAACCAAAAACAAGGGAGCAAGAATCCCCCCTGATAGGACTGAGAGAAGGTTCAACTGAACCGCTTGTACAGATTGGACACAAAGGGCAGATTCTCTAACCTCCCATCATCCCAACCCCCTACACTCTAGCTGAGAGCTCACAGACTGCCCCAGCAGAAAATCTGTTCCAGAAAGAGAGCGCCCAACTAGGAGGGGGAATAAGCCTCTTAGCACCCTGTTAAGTGCTAACACAGAAGTGTGTGGGGAGGGGTTAAGCCCTACAGAAGGCAGCTTTGTATGAAAGGATAGAGTGGGAACTCAGTCGGACTCCCTAAAGGCAAGGCAAGAACAACAGCTCAAGGTTAATGAAGTGCCAGAAGTACCAACCAAAATAAGCTGACAATATTAATTAATACCTGCCAGAGGGAACCTGAAAATTGGGGCAGAGCCACAGAGGGATGGTCTCTTCAGCTGTGAACTGAACAACACGGCTAAGAAGCCAAGAGGTCACCCTAGGGGCAATCGGAAAGAGTTCCCTCAGGACAGAATAAATCCTACTCGTTCCCCTTTACCCTGAGGAAAAAGGATCCATCCAGAGAAGAATGGAAAATCAAGATAGGGTTTTTTTTTGGCATAAAGGCCAACGAGGAAGGGAGAGGAACGAGTAGGGAGGGGAAGACACCGCAGTAGGCGGCCACTGAGGGGAAGGTGGTCGGGTATCAGTAATGAATGGTGAAGATACAAGAGAAGATCAAGAATTATGGTAGGTACGTAATTTTCATATCTTCCCTTGTCAATCTTCACCATTCATTACTGCATGGGTGAGTACCAAGCTCCTCCTCGAAGGGGATAATAGAAACCCTGAGGGAACAAGACCCCCAGGCTCCTGCTGGTGGGAAACAGGAGGGGAAGACCCTGGGATAATCAGATGAGAAGCCTATGGCAGAGGACAGCTAGTAGGTGTCCCCCGGGGATGGGGAGATGGAGGAAGCCCCTGCAGAAGCCTCCTAGAACTGGAGGAAAAAAGACGGGTCCCCCGGACAGTGGAGCAAATCACCCTACGCAGGGCCTGGGGTGATAACCTTGACAGACGAAGCCATGTCGTCCGTCTAATATTGATAGCTGTCCCTGCAAGCCTGGAAGCCACCTCACTGGCATCATAAGATGACCTTGCATGGTGTCTTGCCAGCTCCAGGCCTACAGCAGAGAGGGCAATAGCTTGTCTGGATTGCTCCGTATCAGGCATTGATGCTAGGACTTGGGAGGGGTTGCAACCGATACCCCAAGTGAAGTCAGCACTGGTGGCACTGAGAAAGCCCTGCACCAGGGCTGGAGTCAAAGTCAACACACCTAAGTTCCACAGCACTGACAGCGGCGCCAGTCTCAAAGGCCCCGAAGGACATCGAGATGGCATCGCCAATGGTGCCAAACCACTGCTCCATAACAGCTGCCCAATGGCCAAACTGCTCACCAGAGGCCTCCTACTGGACAGAGGGAAGCTCTCGGACAAAGACAATGAGCCCATGTGCCCAGGAGGGTGAGGTACCCGGGTCTACAAGTGTTATTTTGTCTTGGTTATCATTTTTGTTTTGTTTTTCTAGAACTAGAGTATGACCTTGACTTGTGCCTTTTCTTCACCTTATGTTTTTTATGAAAAGAGGTCATGACTGAATGATGAAAAGATCCTGATGCCAAGCTTGCAGGGATCTGAACCGTTTCTTTTTGCAACTATGGGGAGGACTATCCTCCCCTTTGGTCAATGGACTGCCTGTTGCCACATCACTTGCCCAGACAGGAGTGTTGTTCAACAACCAGCCTGTTCATACTTCCTACCTTCTGCGGTTATCAACCATTTCCACAAGGCAGGGCTGAGAGATTGAGTATATGTGTGTGTGTGTGTGTGTGTGTGTGTGTGTGTGTGTGTAAAACTAAACTGTCACAAAAATAATAAACTCTACTGCATTTTAAACTAAAACAGAAGAACTGAACACTGTTGTTATATAGAGGGTGAAGTTCTGTCTCCAACAAGGAAAGCAAAGGAGGCTCTTTGCCCTCAGCGGTGGGGAAGAAGGTATTGAGGCAGTTGGGGGCTGTATACCAGTGGGCGTATGTGGTGATGCAACTGTAGGCCTACTCATGCAACCAGCTATCACCAGAAAAAATGTCTCCTGCGAGGTCCTATCACCTCCAGCTCTGCCCCATTAGTGGGAATCTATGGAGAAGACTGATTATTGGAAGATCCCTCAATTTCTGGAGTGTACAATCTGCCTATTAATCTCCATGAAGAGGTCTTTTTCTTTTGTATTTACTATTTTGCCCTCCCAGTTGAGATCTCTTTCCACAGACTGATCTACCTGTTCGAGGAGTGTGTCCCAGTGGAAACACATACATCTTATGCTCCTGTGCCCACCGCACCACCCCAGCAGAATACAGCTGGCATCCTTCTTACACAGCCAAGCTGTAAGCTTGAATCCAGCAAGACAGGAAGAGGGAGGGGCTCAACCTCTGTAGGACCTGAGTGACCATGGTGTGTGTGTGTGTGTTTGGGAGGGGGCCACATCATCTGCCAATCCAGTGCCTAAGTTTCAGTTAAATTTCTCCCCTTCACAAGAAGAGAGACTGTCACCTTGCCCCAGATACCACCGTCCCCCTGGGTCCCCAGGGGTCAATCAGGGAGACAGGTGACGCCTACTCCATAGAGATGGTGTGCCTTATGCATGGAAACCTCAACCACTGTCAAAAGGCCCACTGTGGCATCCCCGAGTTTAGGTAAGAACTTGGGCCGCTAGCAAGGCAAGTGTCCCCCTAGCTATGTCGCGAACATGCGGACTGTGGTCTGTCTCTGCTTTCTTTCTGTACCTCTCAAACTCAAATAGAAAATTCAATAAAACTGCCAGTTCATATGAACTTCTTCAATGTTTACAAAACCTTTAAGCAATGTGCATTGTTACCAAACATGTTAACAGTTTGGGGAATACAGTGTGTTATCTTTTTTGTATTTAACAGTGATAAATGATTTTACAAATCTGTGCATTTGAATGATCCCTTGTATCTTTTTTTCAGCCATATTTAATCTTCTGATATGCACTGGCTGTTTTTATTCTTTAAAAAAATGTATTCGTTTACTCCCATTAAGGTTTTTCTCCCCACCCAGCTGTTGCCCAGGCATATACCCTGTTAACCTGAATATACCCTGTTCAGGTGCATATTTTGCCATGATTTGGACGGCAGGGGATTTTCCCCCAGATTTGTCTCCCCTGTGGCCTCCATCTACCCCTTGGTGTGGGCCATGGCTGTCAGCCTTGACGTGACAGCATGCCCCTGTGGAAGGAGCAAGCTTCCTGGCCCACCTGCAGGGGTCACTGCATATTGGAACCCACTGCCGACTCTCCCTGACTGAGGCACGGCACCTTCTGGCAGCTGTAAGGTGCATTAATCCTGCACTCAAAAGGATCATGATGTAAGGTAGTGTCAGTGCAAACATCAAATATTTTATTAATAATCCAAGCAGAAAAGTTCTGAATGAACTGGAGGATTACGAGGGCCCCAGCACTTGTACAGCTGGCACCCTCCTAATCTCCAGTTCACTCAAAACTTTGCTGCTTGGATTATTAATAAAATATTTTTGCAGCGACAGTGCCTTACATCGTGATCCTTTGAGTGCAGGATTAATGCACCTTACATTTATATTTTTTGTGATTACCCTCTGGCTGCCGCCTGGATAGCCTTCCAACCTGGTGACCAGAGTTGGCACCAAAACCCCAGTCGTCTGCTCAGCTGCGTGGCATGTTGCCGCTAGGCCATCGGGGCAGCATTTAATTACTTTTGTACTTCTACAGAGTGTACTCTGTATTTTGCCTCATCAGTGGTTATACGATCTGTTTCTCAGTGCCACAGACATTCTATGATGTCAGTTTGCACTGGTCCACAATGTAAACTAATGACTGTGAAGCACTGGAAGTGACTTCACAGAATGTCCCGGAAACACAGAACAGAACATTATAGCCAGTAAAGGGTGTGAATGTAAAATTCACCTAGTAGCATCAAAATCAAATCAAATCAAATTTTATTTATAAAGCGCTTTTCAAAATTATCAAAGCGCGAATACAATACAAATAAAACAGCCAACAATAAATATACATTTAAAAACAATTAAAAAAAAACAATAAGTTGGCCTAATCAAAGGCTTTCTCAAATAAATAACTTTTTAAAGAAGCCTTGAATTGCTCTGTGGACTGGCACTCTGGATCAGACGGGTAGAAATTCCACAGGGTTGGGGCCACAAAAGAAAAAGCTCTAGCCCCAGATGATTGCAGATGAACCCTGGGAACCTCTAGCAATCCCTCGTCGGCAGAGCGGAGCGAGTGAAAAGGGCGGTAGGGCAGCAGGAGATCTTGCAAGTAGTCCGGTCCCTGACCATGTAGGGTCTTATAGGTCAGCAATGCGACCCTGAAGGTGATCCTCCTTCGCACCGGCAGCCAGTGCAGTTCACGTAGCACAGGTGTGATATGGCAAGTTCTTGGAAGTCCCATCAACGACCTGGCCGCAGCATTCTGCACCAGCTGCAGGCGACGGAGATCCACCCCGGCAACCCTCGATACAGAGCACTGCAGTAATCAAGACGCGAGGAAACAAAAGTACTCAGATCCACGTTCTGAATACAAATCAGCCACAAATTTGTAAGAACAGTGGCTGTAACTGAAGGAGTGAAAGGCACTGTATTGAAAATAGTTTCCTATTACCTTCAAACTAGGATTGGCTTTCAACATTAAGTCAAAGTAGCTTTTTTCCACCAGTAATTTGTGGGAGAAGCTTGCAAGAAGTTAACTGTCTAGCTCTAACCTCCAGACGTGAACAAGGTTAAGAGATCATAGGGCAGAAGTCAAAGAAAGTGCTTTAAATGCCTTCAAAGGATTTTTAGAGACCATGTTATGCTCTAAAGAAGATAATAAAACTGCTGAAGATTAATTACAGCATAAAAAAAGAATGTGCTTTTCCACAACAAACATGTAATTGAAGTTTTAATCCTGAAGATTGAAAATCAGGATGGATTCATGGTCACTGCTTTACTCTTTTAAATGTCAGAACTAGAATCATGTTATCATTAACAAAACATGAAACTACAATGATTTCTGTATCAAAATTTTCCATTTCGACCGGATCCTTTTCCTGATGCGCTGCTACTTAATTCCTGTTCATATATTGCAATAAAGGAACTTTCTGTCCCTTGGCCTAAGCCATTACTGTGAAACCCATTATCCCTCTGATCAGTGAGGTGGTCAGGTGCATATATAATTCACAGCCAGCTGCTTTATTATTTGTCTGCATAACCACAGAACTGCCCCCTGAGAAAGAAACTGTACTGATGTGTTTACTGGCTGATTAAACAACAGGGCCTGCTACAGATAGTGGTTATTGGAAATATAAGAACCTGTTAGGTTAGTGACAGGCCAGAGGTGAAGCCAAGGGCACTAACTATAACAGATCCTTATTCCACCTATAACCACCAGATGCAGAAGGACGTGCTACTATTATAAAACTTTCTTGAAACTGAAAGTATTTAAAAAATAATTTTTGTAAGGTTTTCATTATTTGTTGTTGTTAAAAATGTATTTTTATAAACTACTACGTGGCCATTAGTACAAGACGGACGGAGGTGGCAACAATCAGTGGCTCTCTTTCAGCATCCAACATTCCATCAAGTTTATGTAATTACTGATATGGCACCTTCTGGCAATTAGGTGAACCGGTCTGTGAAGGAAACTCTACAGCTAGCATTAATGAAATGAAAATTATTAAAGGGTTCCATTTATGAACAGTGCCCTCATAGTCTGAAAGCTCATAAGAAGCTCTTATAAATGACTTATTTGGTTCACATGCAGCTGGCACAGTCTGGAGATAGCGATGTTTAATGCTGCCCTACACTGATACTATATTGCGACTATCTGAGGAGCCCCGTAATGCCATGCATGGTGAAGCTGTGCCTAACAACACTGTAGTTAAGGTCAGCTGCTCCTCAGTCTCATCACAAGCTTCCAAAGGTACAGTGCAGACACAGTCATTGGTAACTCTGGACTGCTACCAGCTGCTGTTAAGGGAAGCCCATTACCTCACTGAAGGGTTTTTTTTTTATTGACTTTCACACTATGTTATGAAGGCCACTGTTCTTAATGTTCCCCTTTCATTTTCCATCATCCATTTGTAATTTTGAAGTTTTCTCTTAGCTCAGTCAAGAGCCTCCCATACAGAACACCCATCACTGCTATCTATACTGGCAGCAGCCTTCTCTGCTGCACAATGGCTGCCAATTAGATCAAAAGAAATGTAACTTGGGGCCAGTGTACACTAAACATAGAAACACAGACTTTGGCGCACATAAGGACCGCTTGGCCCACCTAGTTTGCCCATCAACCTTACCTAATGTAACACCGCAGACCATATTTGACCTTCGGCTTTACCCTCATCCCCTTTCCTTACCACCAATTGTTTAGTGCAACAGCCCCCCATTTTGTAATCTTCAAAAAAACTTAATGAGAGTGCAGGGGTGTAGCCAGGAATTTTAAACTTGTACTCAAAACTGATGCACTGTTGCCCCCCCCCCATTATGTAAACATAAACTAAAATATGCTGCCACACCACACCATTGCCCCCCACCTCTAGCCATGTCTGAGTGTAAGTAATCATTTTCCTCCTGTAAACCTCCTTCCTTTGTTTTTCTGCCTGCCTGGTAAGTTGCTCTTGTTTGAGTATTTGGCAGGTGGCATCAGTGCCCCATAGTGAACAACAAAGGCAAAAGGGCCACACAGACACAATGTGACTCACAATGTCCTTGCTTTCCTCTTTTTGTTGCCCCTGCCTGATTTGTTGCCCTGTCTAAATTTTTTTTACTGTACTCTGTTGAGTAGAGTGCATATGCCTGCCGACACCCCTGTGAAAGTGGTAAATCTTAGCATGCCCTCATTTGTAAAATCAGATCGGTAATTTACCTTGATGCAGAACTTCCCCAAGCTCCATGTTTGTCTGTAAGAACATTGATGATTTTCTGTATAAGCTGTGTTGCTGTCACATGGTCTCGATACTTGGCTGCTCTTATCAAATGATCACACATCTTCTCTTCCTCACGTTTTTCTGCAGAATACTGAGCGCACTGAGACTGTCAGAAATAAAAAGATAGGGAATTTTTTATTAATAACCTTATCAGTGACACGGCTAAGAAAAAGTGTAATGGAAAGGGCACTTGGGAATACACAACCACTCATTTAGAGATCCACAGTATTATACCATCTTATGTACACTACAAGTGGCACAAACCACATCTGTAGACCATAATCAAGAGTTACTGTAGATAGACAGATAAAATATTAAAAAATAATAGCCCACCTCCATGCTGCACCCTAATGAATTATCCACTCACAGTCCATGGAAGGCACAGCAAACTAGCAGTAGAACTAAGAGACTGGGATAACAGAACACAAGAATAACTTGGGTCTTTACAGTCCCTTGGATATATCTACCCATGCTCTACTACCACAGTGCAAAAGTCCCAAAACAGAGATAACATCCGAAATCAAAAACCTACAGTGAGCATTTCATTAAGACACCAAACTGCCCTTGCATTTTTCACCACTGTGTTGCAGAAATATAGTTTATCTTTACCGATACCATTTGTACTTTAATGTAATCATATGTCCCTTGTGCTATATTCAAATGTTTCTGCATTATGTTTCTGCATTATTGTTGTTCCTTTCCCGTTGTCTGTGTCTGTTAACCTGCAATGTATTCACATTACAAATCTCTTGTGTATGTTGTATATTGCATTGCTTGTTTACCAACTTTTTAATCTCACAGGTCTTGCCTAAAAACAGGCACTTGACTGTCCATTGTACTTACCTAGTAAATAAAAACGATATAAATGTAACCCCTAGATGGCACTATCCCAGGGGCTACTACCCCTGCCTGATTTGCCACTAACAGGTTGAGGGGCCTGGATCCAATGGCGGGTGCCTCCACCCAGAGGTCAGGGTTTGCAATAGTTAAACTAACTTGGTCACAGCCCTCTGGGACACTGCAACCCCCCTTTCTTCCCACTAGTGGCCCACACAATATATCAGAATTACCTTCACAGTATACACTTACCCCAGGTCTGGTTCCGCACTGGGACCTCCTGTGAAATGAGATACAGTGCAACAATCACAGTACAGTACTTTAACATAGACAAATACCTCAGGCAGTATAACTTTGCTGAAACAAAGCAGCTCTGATTTATTTAGGGGATATAACAAGGACAGGGGGAAATCAGGTTAATTAGCTTATCACTCTAATAATCTATTTATGGCTCTGTGCACAGGCCTATCCCTATCAGTTACTGTCCCTGGGTACCCAAGCCCCAGTGGCTAGTCCAAACCGTGGCAGCTGGTAGGGGCCTTTCACAGAGAAAGGAGAATTAAACAGTCAGCAGTACAGTAATTCCATTTGGATTTAATGTGGCAATTCAACAGGGAGCGACCCTGAATTAGTACTCACGACCTCCAAATAAGATAGGGTCCTTCAATGTCAGCAGGGCTCACTTGAGGTACACAAACCTCTTCACACATCCATATAAAAGAAAGCACTATACCAGGCAGGCTGCATCTGTATCCCAATCTCAATTACTGCACAATACCGGAGAACACACAGCAGATTCAGTTCCTGACAGACCGAGTGCAATTTTCAGCAATTCCTCCAGTCTTCTACAGGGTGAGCCTGGTTTCTTCAGAGATCCTTTGATTCTTTTCACAGGATCGGATTCAGTCCTAACAAGCTGTTACACAAGCTGCAGACCGGAACTCTGGGCCTTACATTATCGCTGACTAAAACTGCACACTGAAAAAGCACAGGGCTCCTTCCTTCTTCACTGCCAAAGCTCAACTGAAACTCCAACCGACAAAACCGGGCACTTCCTTTGAGTTCCTCCCAGTTCTTGACTGGATTGGCTGTCACTCACAAAGACTGCTGCTGTTGGTCCAAAAGGCACTGAAGTCTAAACTACATCTCCCAGAGTCACTGCCCATACAATCCTCTTGTGGCTGGCTCAGATTATGAGTCCAAGTTCTGATTCGGTCCAAGGCACCATTTTAGAGCTAGCTTACCCCACACTGATTGGTCCAGTTCAGCAGTTCAAAACTAGAATGGGGAACTAGCAGACACAGTTCTGGCTGCAAAGAAAGCAGGTTAGACAAACTGTAATTTCATTATTACTCTAAATAATTTCTGGCAAACAGTTACATCTTTCAGATAGGTTCCTTTGCACTCTAGTGACTGCAAAATGAAGTGAATTGGCAGCAGCTCGAGTGGTACTCAGAGAAGCACACAGTCCCCCCATACAAACTAATTATATCTGCAAGCAGACAGCTCTTAAAGAGACAGTACCAGAGGCTCTAAAAACACTCACTGATAAATGGCTTAAATGCCAAACACCATTCAGGCTTGGAGCATTCAAGCAAGCTCCTGGAAGTCTTTTGGGAACCCCCATTTGCAGGGGGGTTACATAAATAATAGCACCCTGACACACCTCGATGGTTTTACAACTAATCACTGGGTATGGTGCACGTACATGTGTGAGAATATGGTATTTCTGAATGTAAGTGGTAAACCTAGGTTGCCTACCTGTTACCGTAGTTCCAGGAATGGTATTTGGTTCACATCCACACACTGGTAGTTCTTCCTTAACAGCTGATTTGCCGTAATGTTTAAACCAAAGCTGCGCCCACCGGGGAGAAAATGAGGAAAATCCCCAGCCTGCAGGATGACGCCTCTCTCCTTTAAGCCCCGCACCTGCCTACTGGGCTCTCCGGTTGCATCCCAATTAAACTCCTCCCAGGATAAAGGGGCCAGTCCTGGGAGGCTCTGCCAAAGGAGTAAACCATGGGGCACTGTAGACTGGCAGGTAAATCCCGGAGATGGTGGGGTGTTGAGTTGGGGGAGTGGACAGGATGAATGGGGCTGGCATAAAGAGGAAAAGCCTACTAAATAAAATAAATAAAAAAAAAGGTATAACACTGGCGAGTTAATTCTTTTTTGAGAGGCCTCTACAATGTGAAGCACATTCTCCAAAAGATCCAACGCCTGGAACTCTAGCTGTTCAGGAATCAGGCTGTGAGGTACAGGATCTTCCCCTGTTGTCAGGTCAGCAGGTTCAAGTATGGAGCCAACCGCCACAAAGGTCTGCTGCTGAAGCTGAGGAGATATCTGATCCGGGTACCAGAACTGGTGAGGTCAGTCTGGAGCCATCAGGATTGTCCATGCCTTGTCCTTCCGTACCTTGACCACCACCTTGTGGGTCAAAGGAAAGGAATGAAAGGCATGTAGGAAGCCTGGGGTACAGGGCCGCATGAAGGCATCCCCCACCAGTATCCCAGACTGTGGGGGGTGAGCACAAAACAGTCTCAGTTTTGTGTTCTTCCCAGGAGACAAAGAGGTTAACTAGGGGGGTGCCCCACTGGGAGAACAGGTAGCACACCACCTCCTGATGAAGGGACTGCTCGAGTGATGTCTCCTCCATCCGGCTAAGAGCATCTGCCAGCTGACTGTCTGCTCCTGTGATATGGATCACCAGATCTGCACCCAGGTTATGCACGAGGATCAAGGTGTGGAGAGCCTCCTGACACAAAGAAAGGGATTGTGTGCTGCGCTGCCTGTTCAGGTAGAACAATGGTCATGGTGTTGCACATCTGGACTTGCACGACCTGACCCCTGACTAGAGGAGCAAATTCCGTAAGCCAGTCGCACTGCATGGAGGTCTAGCAACTTGATGCAGTGACGAGACTCCCTGGTGACCACAACCCGTGGGTCTCATGGTCCCCCAGATGTACTCCCCACCGCACCAGAGACATGTCTGTCATGAGAGTGATGGTCAGTTCTGAGAGGACAAATCGCACTCCTTCCTCCAGATGTTCTGGGATTAGCCACCACTAGATGACATCCCACATCGGCTGGGTCACTGTGACTGGTAGGTCCAGGTATCCTAGGCATTGGCATCACTGATGGCCAAACTCCCACTGCATTTGCCGTATCAACCAGTAAGCCCACAGGACCATGCTGGTGCAAGATGCCATGTACCCCAGCAACTTCAGGAAGTCCAGGGCAGGTTTCGAGAACCCAACCTGAAATGACTGGGTAAAGGAGGCAAGATCCAATGCCCAGTCTGCAGGGAGGCAGGCCTTGACCTGTAGGAAGTCTAGCTCAACCTCAATGAAATGAATCACCTGCGAAAGGATCAATTTGGACTTGGCCGGGTTGACAAAGAGGCCCAAGTCTCTGCAGGTGTTGAGGACTAGGTCCCTGGACCACTCCAGCTGTCCAGGAAGGGATAAACCCTGAAGCCCATGTACTGCAGGAAGGCTGCCACTACCACCATGCACCTGGTGAAGATCCTAGGTGCAGACGAGATAGCCAAATGACATGACCTGGAACTGACAGAGCACCCCTTCTGTGGAGAACCAGTGGTACTGCCAGTGGGACGGACAGATCAGGATGTGGAAGAATGCATCCTGGAAGTCCAGGAAGCAGAACCACATCTCCTGCTCAAGTGACTGTATGATTTGGTTTAGCATGACCATCCTGAACTAGCACTTCTGGAGAAACTGATTTAGATCATTATGGGACCTGGAAGTATCTGGACAAGTACGCTTGACTTGCCAGGGCACCTTAGACACACACTAGGACTCCTTTCACTAGGAGCTGAGCAATGTTCTCCCTGAGGATGGACAGCATGTCCTGCGATACTGAGGACTCCTTGGAATGTGGAATCAGTAAGGCAGAAGAGCCTCGAAGTTGAGAGGCAACCCTCTGCTGATCAGCTCGAAAACCAAATTGTCCATAGTAATGATAGACCAGTGAGGCCAGAAGTGGCTAACCTGACCCCTCACAGGGGGCCGGGCAGGAACTAGGTAGGTGGAAGGTGAACACCGCCCCCAGACCCATCACTGGGCGGCTTTGGAGGGTGCCACTGAGGCCGGATGGGCACCACTTCACCTACCTAAGCCTTTATGGGGCCCCTGGATGGAGAACCTGATCTTGCGGTGCCAGGCTTGAAATTGCCCCTGTGGGGACTGTTGCTGCCAAGACTACTGCAGCTGAAAGGGCCGAAACTGAAACGTCTTTTTCTTTTGCTTCTGACCTTTCAGGTCCTTCTGGGATGAAGTCACAAAATCTAGGGTGGTGTTGGACTTCTCAATCCTAGTGAGGTGCCCATCCACCCATGGGCCAAATAGGATGGCGGCCAGGAAAGAGACATCAGCCAACTTATGCTGAGTATCAACTGTGAAGATGAAGATCATCAGCCAGCCCTGTGACACATCACAATGGCAGCTGCCATGGCATGTGCACAGGAACTGCCACTGTCCAAGACCATCTGCAGCTGGTGTTTAGCCGTGCTTGACCTTGGTCTCTGACGATCTTGACAGGTAGCAGCTTATCAGCAGGCAGATAAGGGAGAACAGTGTCGAGCACTCCCAGCAGGGAGTGACCAGAAGTCAGCCATCGAGGCATAACCTGCCTGATGGAGATCAAGACAGGATAAAATATAGATCTTCTCAGCCGTGTGGCCAAGCTTTTTTGACTCTCTGATTGGGGGCTGTCCATGTCCCCAATATTCTTTGGTTTTCAGAAGACCAAGTCAGAGACCAGACCATCAGCCAAGGGGTGGTCAGAAAATCTGGAGAGAGAGCAGGTAGGGACTGCATATTCGCAGACCATTCAGGCTGATGGTGCTGGGCAGGATGCTGGATGCTGCCAAAGCTCCAGAGCTGTCCCATAATGGACTCAGCTATGGGAGAGGCGACTCCAGGGATTCATCCTTATCCAGGATGTCAGTAAAAGAGTACATAGGCCGGGCCACCGGCACAGTGGTTGGATTTCTGCCTGCGACACTGATGACCTGGGTTCAGGGATGGGAGGGGTGGGAGATGGCTTGAGCATCCCACGATAGCTTGCCATTTCCAAGGGGGAAGGGGATACATGGCCCAGTGTTTGCCGACCTCTGGCAGAGGCCGGAGGCATGGCAGCACATCGGGACCTACTGTATAGGGGGCATGACAGTGGTCAGCTCATGCCTTGACATCCTGGCATGCTGTACTCCCAGAAAGGAAAAACAGGAAAATGCTCCCTGACCAGCCGGATGACGGTTGCCAGTCCCCCGCCACCACGAAGCCCCGGACAGCCCGGACCAATGCCAGCAGCACCTGGATCAAGTAAATTGCTCTGGCCATCCCCACCGGCACTTTCCCCAATGGAGGAGGTGGGACACCCATCCAATGAAGAGAAACGTTGGGCTGCCCAGGGGGGCTGTAATGTGGAGTGGTGGTTGGTGGCGGGAACAGAGTGCCGGCGGGGTGTACCTAGGTGACCCAAAGGAGTGGCCAGTTGGGGAACGTGGGAGGCAGAAAAAAAGGGGTATTTAACCCTTGTTTTGAACTGGTCCTAAAGTAACATTCATGGAATCTGACATGAGTTGGAGGAGAACCCCAAAAGAGACCAGCACGTGGTCAGTTCCTCGACCACTTCCCAGTTGAACGTTTGTGTCCTCGAGGACTGCATAGAGGACCCATCAGAGTCAGAGGAGTTGATGAAAACAGTCTTTGACCTTTTCCTGTCATAAACTACTCGGGAGTCATCTGAGTGAGTGATTTCCGCAAATAACTGACCTGACAAGCTAGTCCCTGTATGGGAGTCCTTAGTGGATACTCCCCACATGAGCTGCAGTGGAAGCATTTCCAACAGCAAGAGTGAAGAAACACAGTTGTCTTGGAAGGACCGGTGTGGGCTTTACTGGTCCCACGCAGCTGACCATAGGGGTTGGGAGTAGAGCACTACCCTGCCCTGAGCTCCTCACAGCACCACCACATCTGCTGACGGGAGTTTCTCATCATCCAAGAATGAGGAGGATGAGCAGCATCGACAGCGACACCTCCTGGTTTAGCAGGACTGAGAACTCAAGGAGCACCTCATCCTCCCTTGTACCTTAGCCTCAACCATTGACCCAGGGGCCCATGTCAAGTAGATACAAGCGGAGGTGCTACATACACAACAGGCACCGGGCTCAACTGCATGACCTCTGGTGGAGGCTGATCCAGAGTGTTAACAGCCAGGGATACCAAATGCTCCACATCCTCCTGAGGACCAGGAAGACCTAAGTCTTGCAGATCGATTTATCACTGACCCCCTTCAACAACTGGTCAGCAGGGTTGAAAAAACTCTCGACCACCTGATCGGTGTTGAACTCATCAAGCCCAATGGGGGTACCATGGAGCTGGTGACCCATATCTCTACCAAATATGGCTCAGCCACAGCTGAGCATTCAAGAGTCTCCAAGTGGTTGCGGGAGTCAAGAGAGCGGGAGAAGCGAGACCTCTCTCAGTCCCAAGACTGATGGCAGTGTTTCCTGTTTTTATGTTTCTTACTGTGGTGATTAGGGCTCTCGCTGAAAGACTTGAGGGCCTGACACGTCATGAAACTCCCAGATGAAGGACACTCCAACGCTGGCCCCAGCAGTGAGCAGCATCGAGGTCGGTGAGGTGCCCACCATTGCCTTTCCTGCCACCTCTTCCATAGCTGCAAGTCAAGCCACTGATCTCACCGCAGCAGAGGCTGCCTTGCAACTACCCCTAGGTCACAATTTTGGGTCTTGATTGGTCAGTCAAGGGGAAGATGAGCCCTCCGCTCTCTGAATGATCGTGATAGCAGCACCTGGCAAAAGCCACAACCTGCAGCATTGTGTGCTGTCCCAAGGCAGTGCAGGTACAACATGTGTAAGTCCATCTGTGACATTTTCTGCTGGCATGTGACGCACTGTTTGAAGCCAGATGCCGGCTTTGCTCCCTCCTGCTGCATCATTTAATCCAGCGGCAAGAGCAGTACCAAAGAATATATGTAGAAGTCAAAAGTTAAAGCAATTTCACCATGTCTGCCAATGGCACACTTAATAGGCCCTACAAGGTACAGAGCTGTGAAGGAGGAAACCAAACTCTTCCAGTGGAAAGGAAGATCCGACGTCATGGGATGGAGACAACGGATATACCACCCAGCTATGCATAAAGGCACCCTGGCAAATCAGCTCAGAAGAAGTGCCAATGTGTGGAGAAGTGAACCATATCCACGCCCCTAGAACTTATGTAGCCATTTATTATGTTACTTTCTAGCACTGTTCGTTCCATATCACAGAGTACAGTGAAATGAACAATCACTATGATATACTTCAAAGGACAACTTGCAAAAGCAGCAATTCTAAAAATGATCATGAGGAACACATTGTGTGTAATACAACTGGTGCTGTACATTTTTACTAGCCAAAACACATGAATGACAGTAAGATGGCTTGCTGGCGAGAAATAGAAAGGATAAGTATGATTGCTCCTCTCATAGAAATTGTAGAGTGCAGTGATTTAAAGCTTGCTTTATACCCTTTGGTTAACTATAAGTAAAAGAATGATTCTGTCTTGAAAAATGCCTGCTACAGGGAAGAGAATCATACTCCCAGCTCACCAGGTTGCATTGTTTGCAAATGCAAAATTCTAATTCATTAAGGACAAAATGATAAAAAGGAATGAAACTGTGACACAGTCTCTCCCCATCTATAGATATGATTTTTGTCAGCGTGGCTAACACAAGTTTGCACTTTTACATCTGGTATATTTACTGAGAAGTGTTTGGAATCCAAATGAAGGGGCTCTTGAAACTCTCACTTACCTTCCAAGGGTAACTTAAAGAGCACATTTCCTGGTAATCAACACCAGAAATAGGAAGTTCCCTTACTTGTATGGGAGTTCCACCATGGCACATTTAAGTTTGTAAGTATGCATCGTAATTAAGGGAAGAGATCATAATTTGCCCCCATGGGGCTGACTATGATCACTTCACTTCCATATTCACAACTCTGCCCCTACACCAGACGTTCTGAGGTGTAGGTAGGTATACATGAAGAGCATGGGTGTTAGCTTCCATTCAGTTTTTATGCAGCATCTTTTAAATGCTTTTTCCACCAACTTTAAATCGAGTTTTGGTACGAACTGAAGCCAGGGTTCAAATAACAAAGGAAGGTTAGTTCAACCCCAGCTCTCATTTGTACCACAACTAAATTTAAAGTCGGGGGGGGAAGCATTTAAAAAGATGCCCCATAAAGCTGAATGGAGCATACCCCTGCACTCTCCATATACCTACCACATAAAACGTTTTGTGGGGATGATGTTGGCAAACAAGGAAGTGAAAGGGATCAAGCAGCCAGCCCCTTGGAGACAAATTATAATCGCTTCCCTTCATTACGGGGCAGACTTAAAAACATGTAAAATGGCATGGGGAAACTCCTATACAGGTAAAGAAGCTTCCTGTTTCTGTATTCTGCTTTTTGGAAAGAGCAAGTAAGGTATTATTTAAAACAGCCAGCATTCTCACAGCGTTAGGTGTACTGCATGAAGTTCCCGCAGACCGATGAGCATTCTGAACTCATTAAACCCATCCCTCCTGACATCATGGGCATGGCCACTATCAGCATTCAAGTTCGAAAGACGGGGGTCTCCTCCCTAGGCACAAAGTAGTTACCACCCAGGCCCAACAGCTCAACTGGTGCCAAGGCCTTCAGCTGCCAGACAGAACCTCTGCGTGCACAGCAGTGGGCTCCATGGACAGTTTGTCCTCGTTAGTGGGCGACCAACCAAGTGGGCCCCATGGGAAGAGGAAATGAAATTGGGGGGGGGGGGGCTGAAAACTTTGCAGAATCTAAATTCTCAAGTAGGAGGTATTAAGGAGGAGACACGTTCCTTCCAGTGGAAGAAAAGATCTGACAGCCAAAAAGGACCACACACTTTAATTAAGTGGCAGAAGGAATCAAGCTTGAAGATTATTACAGCGACTAAGCATACTCAATGGAAGACTGTCTAAGGTCCCATCCACACTAGCATCAATTTTTAAAAACTTTTAAAAAATGTTTTAAATCCCATGTTTGAGCATGGTTGCTGGAGCATGCACACTGTGCTTGCCTGCTCAAGTCCGCAGGCATGATTGCAGCGGTGCTGCAATGCATGTCAGGATACTCATGATCAGGCACGGTAACTGAATGGGAGTGGGATCACAGCATTTTGTTAGGGAGGTCACTGCAAGCTCAAACATGTAAGTAAGCGGTTTCATTTTCTTTTTGATGCCTAAAAAAAAAAAAAATGGAGAGGTTGCCTTAAATCGTGTTACAGCACACTGTTATTAACAAGGTTAACGCAACTGTGTTGGTCTAAAACTGTGCCAAAACCCTGCTCCGAGCTGGAGTTTAACATGACTTTTGTACATGGATTGTAGCGTAGTTTGACCGTGCTACAATCTGGATGCAACACTTTTAATCCATTTTAACAGTGTTAAAATGGGTTAAAACACGGACAAAAATGCAAGTGTGGACGAGGCCTAAGTGTGGCAAGTGAACTGTGACTAGGGAACTGAAGCCAGATAGTCAGAATATAATTTCAGATCAGTTAGAAAAGGGATGATTTTTGAGAAGAGCTTGTTTCTGGCCACTTCGTCTGCTGTATGATTTTTTGAAGGTTTTCTGTGTGTACCTTTATGTTAAGGATATTTTATTTTGACTGTCTTTCATACTTACCCTCTGTTTATGCGTGCTTTTAACTATATTTCTGGGGAAACAAAGGTTGTCTTGCATTCCTGTATACAGTCGCATCATACCTGTGTTATTCCTGTTCTGTAGTGATACTTGCACATTGTGTGAAACAGAATTAAATAGTTAAAATATCTGTCACTGAACTTGTGAGAGGGGGAACAGCTTTCAGATTGCCTTACTATCCGGTACCTGCCTTTGGATACATGGTACTAAACGGTCAAGTTTAATTAGGGAAAAGTGTCAGTTTTTAAGCAAATCGGCATTCCTGGGTTTGTGCCTTGTGCTCACATTTTGGGGAAGGGGGGCTGCAAATCAGGCATAGAAGTTGGTAGTCCAGAAGGCACTTTGTTCTGTGGAAGCAAGTGCAACAGAGGGCAAACAGCAGAATGACCAGCATGTGACTCAACAAATACAGTAGCATTTAAGTGTTTTTTTCCCTTTCGATTACAATCTCTTTTTTTACCCAGGACAGCCCAGGTGAGATGAAGCATCTCTTCTCCAGTGGTGCCCTCCTTCTTCTCATTTCCTCAACTGGGTGGACTGGAGCACTGGGAGAAAATGCATCATGCCTAAGATCTCGCAGCGAATATCTGGCTCTAGTGGGGTTTGAACCTGCGATCCGCTGGCTCCCGAGTTGGTGCTCTAACCATTAAATCCCACTGCCTCATAACTGTCTTGTAATGGTTTCATGCAATAACTTGTTCAAAATTCTACTTTATGATGTCATTTAAAGGTACTCGCCTGTTTTCTATCAATTACGCAACACCCTTGCCACTTTCAGTATGGATCAAGTGTTATGCACAAGGACTAAAATTCAAGAAAAATTATGTTTACCAAAAGTACTTTGGTAAACCTGATGCTCTAGGAAAGGGTGTGAGGCACTCCCATCTGCATAATTCTAAAAACATTACAAAGATCTTGGGCAGACAGAAGTTTCTGTAGACCCAGCAAAGGATTTATTCAAATCTTGCACCATGCAGGCCAAACAACTGCACAAAGGTTAGGTCACTTCTTTGCCCTACCTGTAACCCAGGTTCATGTTCCAAGCTCAGAGTGCTAGACATCAGGTGGCAAAGACAGCGTTAAACATTTATTTATAATGCTCTGTTGTTTCCCTTAGGTACCAACTAAATCTCCCACTCTTGCCAGCTCCCTACCTGATCTACTCATGGTACCCTTTCCACCCCGCTATGCCCTCTGCCTGTTCATGTCACTACAACTGCTGAGCTGAATTGTTTCAAACTGCTGTTGTTAATTTAAGTGGGCACTGGCGTTGATCATAGAACCAATTTCTGTCCACCCTTTACTGTTATTTGCACTATACCATGTTGAATTGTCCACTGTTGCACTTTAACTTTTGGAATGCTTCTTCACTGCTGGATGTAATTTATTGTAATCCCTTTTCCTAGGTCTGCACCGAGAAACGAGCCTTGACTCAATATACCTTTCCCAGTTACCTATTTTCAAATAAATTTCAAATAAAAAATAACACTTCCTGTCTTTGGGAGGCAGCAAGAAATAGAAAGTATTCCCCCATCCCCACATCCAGCTAGGGTCAAGCTGGCCCACATTCTCAGGAAAGGGAAGTCCCTGCTACCTTTAGACCCCATAGCTAAAAGCGGGTTTACATTTATTTTGCTGCACCACTGTGAGGGATGCACAATAGTGGCTCTGTTGTAGATGGATTAGGCTGGATGTGCCTGGAACTGATACGTTTTGGCAGACCTGAGCAGTTTTTTTTTTGGGGGGGGGGTAAGGTGGGCTCAAGTGCTCACAGAGTTTTCTACTCCCTTCTGGGATGCTCCCCAACATATGCAATGTTGCCAGAGATGTGTTTGCTCCATATGTCCTCCTTTAACTGCCAGCTTGCCCACAGTGCTGCAGGGTTCCCAAAGATGTGCCTACTAGAACTGCACCCCACAAACAGGAACCAAAATGCTACCAAAACTCAGCGCAAGTCTCAACATGCCTTAAGTGTACTATGTTCAGCTGTCTCCCAGGGCCCTACCACGTGACAGCAGGTCAAAGATGGAAAGCAGAAGACTATGTAGGCCAGGGCCACCCGGCTGAGAAGTACTACCAACTCCGGGGATAGGAAGAGGTATGGCAGAGGTGAAGGTGGTCCTGGCCAAGGCTGCAGGTAGAAATGGTGGAAAAGAAAACGTAACCCTCCCAAATAATTATGCTACGTAGATGGACAAACTCCAAGAGAAACAAAAGTATTTTGCCTGAGGCTTTCAACAATGTGAGGTGACTAACACCTCAGGCTGAAACTTCAATTTTTGTCATGCTGTTTATCCATCTGCAAGGTGTAATCTCTGAATAATTCCACTCTTGGGACTAAATAAAACTACTGGGGGCCCACAACAGTTCCGATGTTAAGAATTAAAGGAGAAAGGAAGTATTGCAGCATTCCCAAGTCATCATTCCTACTTGCTCATCTGTTTCAGTACCCAGTATACCTCTCGTTTTCTGGCTTACTTATCTTTCAAAATCAGCTCTATATGTACCCTCCTACTTAAACACAGCGATAGTACTAGTTGCAATCAGTGACTACCAATGCTAATACTTTTACCAGCACAAGCAAGCTCCCTGTAGATCTCTGCATTCCAAAAAAGTGGTTCTGTGATAACAAGCTTGTTATGAATGAAAAAAAGACTAAGGTTGTTCTCTTTGGGCCAGGACACATGGAAACCGATAGGCAGAGTCTGCTCACCCTAACCACTTCATTTGGCTCACAAACTGAAGTGGTGAATAAATATAAGTGTCTTGGGGTCTATACTGATCAAGAAATCACTTTCAGACCTCAGGTAGATTACATCACAGAATCTCTGCACCAGAAAACTGGATTACTATACCACCTGGGTGGTTCTCTAACTTCTGATTCTAGGCTTGCCACAGCTAACAGCACCTTGCTCCTCTCACTGCTACCTGGTGCCTCCGTACCTTCAGTCCCTCAGGAAGTCTGAGACAAATGAGCTCAAGGTTCTTTGTAACAAAATTAGTCATTTTGCAACCAGGACCCCCCCCCCAGGAAACATCACTGTGATGTTCTCTCCTCCTTCGAGTGACCCTACCTGAAAGTTAGGATGCTGCACCCTATAGCTAATGCTTAAAACTTACCAAAATCTACACCCTGCCAAGCCCATATGGGGTATTAGTCTTCCAAACCTGAGAGGTACTTGCTCCAGGCCTCAAGCTGTAACCCGCTTGAGGTACCCAGAGTAAAAACTAACATGGGACAGAGGACCCATGCCTACTGTGCGGAGTTCTCCACCAGCTGAGCTACAGAACTACTCTTCTCCAGGGAGTTTAAAAAAAAAGGGCTGAAGACTTTTCTACTGAAGAACTGTCAATGCATGAATGATAGCCATCTCAAGAATGCTTCCTCCACTGCGATTCGTTCTGCTGAGAGTCACTCTAGGTGTATCTCCATGTCATGAGGTAATTTTCTTCTGCAATGCACTTTGTACCTTCTGTTCTGCTGTTGGCCCAACCATGCTTACTGCCTGTATATTTGATTGTAATTAATCCAATCCTTTGTAAATGTGGGCCTTGTATTTGTACTGTCTGTGTATTTCTGCCTGTAATTAATTCTAGGTCACCCCTGAAAAGGGACCTCTGATCTCAGTGGAACTACCCGGTTTCCAACATTTCAATAAATAAATAAGTTACTACTTAGTCTAAAATTCAGCACATTGAGAGGTTGCTCTTTTTTTTTTATTTTATTTTTTATTTTACTGCACTTTATCTCCGCCAATGGACCAGCCCTGCACCCAGCCTCACCATCCACCGCCCTCAGGACTTACCCTACCCAGTGTTCCTCCCTGGTTTGCCCCCCAGGTTGGGGCCTTTGGGAGGGGTCTCTTACTCCCACTGGATGATGGAATGCAGTTCCCAGGGTGCCATGGGTCAGTGGTGCGGAGCCTGCAATGCGAGACAGGCAGCATCCTGCTTGGCCCCAGATTTCCATTTTTCATTCCCTGGGAGGTGGGATGTGCAATAATGTCAGGGGCGCACACGCCAATGTCTGCCCCACCACCCCATAAATACTAGCACCGGCTGTCAGACTCTTGGTTTCCACAAAGAGTCAGGCGAACGCCTGGAGCTTCTCCCATCTCCCCCACTCCACAGAGCAGTCCGTGGGATGCTCAATCCTCCTCCTCCTCCCCCAGCCAGCCCTCCAACACCCGGGCTCGCTTCCGAACCTGGGTTGTCAGCATCACAAGCGGTAGCGCTACCGCTGCGCTGGTGGGCCAGCCAGAAGCTGCTCTATTCTCAATGTAGCAGTTGATGTAAAGAGCAGTATTATAACCGATGATGTCACTGCTTAGAACGACTATCATGGTACTATGTGGGGGCACTACATACAGTGCTGGTTTTAAAGAAAAGGGGAGCTACAAACAAAAACAGCAGAAATATACAAAAAGAGAACAGAAAAGAAGCAAATAATGAGGCAGTGCTACCCATGCCCTTTAACACCGATCTGCTCAAAAGGCATAATGCTTCCATGTTGCATATTCCAGTCACACAGCATTTAAAAAAAAAATGCTTATAATACTGTACTATCACAATACTGTTAAAAAACTGACTTTTTAGACCTTCTGTTGTACTATAACTGTTCAGCAAAGGAAGCGAGTATACCTTTCACAAACACCAGTATTCAGTTACCAACAAGTACACTTAGCACCGTTTCTTACATGTATACAGAGACATGAAGACAAATGATAAGAATATTACAAGCCTATTTCACCATAACATTGTCTCTAATGACCATCAATCACAATAGTAAGGACAAAGGGACTGTTTCAAACGCTTTCCTGTATAAAACATACAGCTGTCTCTTCCAATACTACAATCTATCCCATACACATGACATTTCTGACTGCTTTGTAGTCACTTTTTGTAAATGTTTGATAAGCTGTTATTTTTAAGATGCTGTAAGAGGCACAATTCTGAAAACATGCATCCCTGGAAAGGTAAGCAGTAAATGTTTTAAAGTGCTCTTTAATGGATCCTCCTCTGCAATTTGAACAGCAACTTTTCATATCTGACATAAAATCCATAGATATAAATCACATTAGAGGCCTATTCTTTCCTGATTATCAATCTCTGTCTCTTTGTGGAACATTTAAGTCATGTTTGACCTTAAAACATGATAAAATGGAAATCAAACTAGGACGTATTGCAAAAGACGCAATGAACTTGCACTCTTAACCCCTGATATATTCAATTTCATAAAAAAAACACACATATAAACCTTGCATTTCACATTGGACAGATAACATTACACAGCTATTTATAGTTCATGGCACACTGTACAGTATCTTCTCTTTCCAGAGAACAAACACAGCTCATGCAAATGTCGCCTATACTACATTCAAAGTGGAACTCCTCAAACATGGAACATTACACATCGGACTGCAGAAGTGGTGCTTAACATCCTTTTCACATACATCCTGTCTCGGGAAGGGCAAGTAACTCCTTTCTATACATGACTCCCTCCCACCCCTTACCCACTGCCCAAAGAAGAGGGTGTCATCTAGGCAACAATATGTAGCACCATGTTGGGAAGAGACATTCATCCACTGGTAGAATGCAGGAGTTTGCTGAAAGATGTACCAGCAACCTGTGTCCTGTGCTGGCAGTATCATACAGATTACAGTCGATGGGTTTGGTTCAACTGCACTTCTGACTGGCAGGCAGGTGTCACGCTCAAGCCACACCCCATGAGGTAGGAGTAGGACTTAGTGAGGAAAATCAGCCCCAGGGAAAACAAAGTGGCATACGGGAGGATGATGCCGCTGCTCTCAACCCATCCAACTGCAGCACCAGTACTTCTGGATCCACTACCCTCCCTTCTATGTGGGAGACAGCCAGCTTTGGCTCCTGGCTGGTCAACTCTAGCAGGACACAAGGGGGTTAGTCGACTGGAAGCAAACAGCAACATGGGAGTTTGACAGAATAGAGAGCCTAGTCCACCAGGAAGGGCAAATAAATTAAGTAAACAAACTAGAAAAACGTGTGTGCATGTTTTTTCTATGAAACAACAGTAGTATCTTCTGAATATGAATATTATCCATAATCTTATAAAATATCGGGATATCACTGTTATAAATTTCTCAGCTTTCAATCTTATTACAGTATTTATACAATTTGTTGGTGAAAACCAAAAGGGCTTAAAAATGTGAACGAGCTTATGTGTTATATATCGATTCACTGTAGCTGTAGCAAGCTCTCATTTAAAAAATGCTAAGCTCATCCCGCCCGGTAGCATAGAGGGCTGAGGCGCTGGCACCTTACCTCCTGCCACGCTGGTGACCCGGTTTCAGGAACAGACCAGGGTTGCTCGGGGGACAGCTGGGGGAAGGCAGATCAAGCATCCATAGATGGCTCTCTTCCTTCGGGGACCAGAGACAGTGCACACTACTGCTTGACTGCTTTCCAGGCAGCTACCTCTCCCAAGGATGGGCGGAGGCATTCGAGTACATGTGGTGTCTTTGCATCGCAAGCCACACTACTGCACATGTGCCGACCTTGGGGCAGAGACCTGAAAATGGGAAAAGCCAGGTCTGCGTAATAAGGAAGCCCTGCCTGCCCGCCTCGACCCACACCATTACTCCAGGTCCTGCTGACTGGACTTGGACTCTGGGGGTGTGAAGGACATCCTTCCCTCATCCACCCCAGCACTGGGGGGAAGGGGCAAGATGTGGGGGAACAGGACAGATAAGACATAGGGGGAGATGGTGGCTGGTTGGGGGGTGAGTACGGGCTGAAGAGCCAGCCAGCACCCAGAAGCACGAAAAAGCTCTATACAAAAAAATATTAAGCTGCTTGCCCTGATGGTTTTAAAATAATCCCATTTTTAAAGAAATTATCTTTTAAAAGGTCTGATTTTGAAACTGTTATGGCTAACAATGTGGCCAGCTCGGTGGCGCTGAGGGTTGAGGCGCTGGACGCCACACCTTGTGCCATGCTGGCAACCCGGGTTCAGGAACGAGCCCAAGTCGTTGGGGGTCGGCAGGGGAGAGGGAGGACTGAGTGTCCGGAGGACAGCTCTCCTCACTCTGGGGAGGGATCCAGGCTTGCCCAGCACAGCAGCGGCCCCCGGTGGAGACCGGAGGCATTGTGTATGCTGAGACATCAAAGTAGTGGGGCGCAGCTGCGGTAGACGCCATTGCACATCCGAGCTTGGGGAGGATGAAAAATTGAAAAATATCCCCGCCAACTGGGTGAGGTGATGGCAATCTTCAGTGGCCGAGGCCCACACACCCAATGCTGTCCACCCCCCCCCCCCACTCTATCCTCTGGGGTCTTCCGGCCTCTCTAAGGCACCAGGGGAGATGGGGTCCTGAACCCGATTGAAGTCAGGGGAGCTGCAGTTCAGACGGGTGGTCAGGAACCATAGGTCGAGCGAGGGAACCTGAGAGATGCCCCAGTAGGTAGGTGAAAAACAGAGTTCAAAACAAAAAAAGGCTAACAATGTAATTTATAAGGTGACCTGCAAAGAACCACTGCAGCTCTGCTTTCATCTCACATACCTTACAATGCTGCTGAGTCTGAGGCTGCAGTGATCATAATTTTAATTCACAGGTTCTTTTATATAAATTGTCGAAACTTTCAGTCGAACGCTGACGCCGCCACGCCGGTTCCAGATTGAGCGGGAGTAAGGAGTCATGAGTATTACACCCATTTAGTGACGCTAGCCTTCACTACTGTCTATTAGAAGTAGTGGCGGCATTTTATTATGCTTATTTTATGGTTTAAATGAATCTTGATACTAATGTTACTTACAGCAACACCCGACAGGCTGTTGCTGTGAGCAACATTACAGGTTTCAAGATCCCTTAGAAGCATCAAAATAAGTATAATAAAGCACCGCCACTGCTGTTATAATAGAGCAGTGGTGGAGCAATGTCACTAAATGGGTGTAATACCCATGACCTCTTGCACCTGCTCAATTGGGAACTGCGCTATGCCTGCTGCTCGCCCGCAAAGTTTCGGCAATTTATATAAAAAGAACCAGTGGATTAAAAATTATGATCACTGAAGCCCCGGACTCCTGTAGCAGCATTGTAAGGTATGTGGGGATGGGAGGGTTGAGGTGGTTCTTTACAGGTCATCTTTAAGCAAACGCTTGGAGTCAGATCGACATGAACAGATCATCATAATGAAATGTTCATGTACCTACACAGGTCTATATATAAGAAACAGAGACAATGATGTCAGAAAATGGTCACACAACCGACCAGTCCAGCTTGCCCAACCCTACCTATGATATACTGCGAGTGCCCTAGTAGTCACTCACCACTCAACCCCCATCCATTGTGCCACCCTCCTCACCCACTTTAAATATCCCCATATGCCTATCCCACCCGTGCTTAAATCCCGCTACTGTTTTTTTTCTAACTCAGTGTTATTGAAAAAAAAAAGCCTTAGTACATTCATTACAATAACTGTGTATAAGCACAATCTTGGACCAAACATCATACAATTTCTGGATAGTAAAGTCAAGGAACTCGCTTCCAAATGAAAATAAACTGATGTCCATTCAAATATCTTTCGGACTATGCAATTTTCTTTTTTTCATTTCATTTTTATTTTATATACTTGTAAATCCAAATGAGCAAACTGCCCGTTTTCATTGGAGACAAGTTTAAAACTAAAAAACACACAAAATATTTACAAACAAACAATACAAACAAAACATTCAATCAATAAAATACAATACATAAAAATACATCATGTTTCCACAGATAGCCACTGTTTTAACCATTTAGTGCAAACCATTTAGTGCAAACAATGCTTAGCAGGACTGTCACAAAGAACCTGACCCTCATGAGTAGCTCTGAACCAGGAAACATACAATGTCTATACAGAACTACAAGGAAAAAGAAACACAATGAGGAGAAAAGGGAAAAAACCCTAAAACTGAGAACACATAACAAAAAGGTGACGAGGCAGTGAGGGCAATGGTGTGAACTCTAAGTAAGTTCATAGATGAAGTCTAAGTGCTCCATTACGTGTGATGCAAGACAGGAATGGGGGGGGGGGGAGTTCTGTCATCTTAGTCCTCTTCTCTACTGTGTCTGGTCCCCATATGTGTGGCGATCCCACAGATGCCAAAGATCCAGGAGGTAGTCCATTCTGAATTGTAATTTTGCAGTCAGTCTTTCCATTTTAAACCCCACTACTGTTTTGGCACAGATCATTTACCTTGGCTACTTGCTCCACGTCCTCACTACCCTCACCTCTCTTCCTCCTGGCCTCTGTTGTGTACCTGTTCAGATCCTTTATCCTATCCTTTCCTAATAGTGCTTCCTATGCCGTAGTGTTATACATGTCAATATACTGTACAGGTGAAAACAATAGGATTTTAAAAAGTTCTCCCACCATTTTATGCTTCCACATATCAATATATGGCAGTTTTATGAACACAATATATCACTATATCAACTCAGTTGACTCCAAGCTTTCATTTACTGAAGCAGTAAATTTATAATGCCAAGACATACCCAGTGCTCCACTGCAGCCTACTAAATTTAAAGAAATTACCTTCTGAAGTGTGTAACGTTAGAACTGTTAGGACTAGAAACTTAAAAATAATGAAAAAATGAAAGCTTGTAGTAAGTTTGTAAATAATGTCTTATCAATACTATTCTCTGTGCTGTATGACACATCATTTATCTGCACATAGGCAGTCTGACCTCAGATAACCACACGAGTGGCATGAGCCATGAGTGATGTGCCAGTGGGCAATCTGTCCTAGTGCAGATAAATGGTATATCACATAAGCTCACTGTCACATATTTCATTTATGCAATAGGTGTAGAGCTTGTGTGCATGTTACACTATGGTACCATTTTCTGAAAATAAACTTTTGTTTTAATGTTTCTTGCTCTATTTTGTGGTTTGCAGTGGTCTGCCGAGTTACTGCGCCTTCAGGAGTGCCGTTGCCATGGCCATGATGTCAGGGCATTGCATTGTGGAGGCAACACTGCCAGCTCACTGGTGGTGCAAGCAACATTTGGAAAATAGTGGCCATTGTTAGTGAGAGCTTTGGGATGTACTTAGAGAGAACCTCCCAGAGAGTCTAAGTGCCGGGGCATTGATGGGAGGCCTGACTGATTCTGGATGCCTTGCTGCACTGAGCACATTCTGGGTTTATAATTAGCATAGCCTTGCATTGCATTATTATGTGGGTCCAGTCTGTAAGCGTTGCCACCTGCTGCTCTGCTCATTTACTATGCTGTAAAATTATTTGAATGAACGGAACTGTGTGCTGTAAGAAAATTAAACTGCAGCTTCAGAGCTGATCCTGTTAAAACTACAGCAGCTGCCACTGTAGGTTTAAGCTCTGTTCAGCAAGTACTACATTAGCAGTTTTCGGTGTTGAAGCTGGGCTAGCCACCCATTTGCATGTGCTCCCCATGCGTGTTCCTATTGCACGGTGTGTTGTGGAGTACAGTGACTCATGGCCGTCTCACCACAGAAGGAGCATCTGTGAGATCATTCAGCCTTCCTTCCTCCAGCCAGCACACCATGGACCCGGACCCCATTCCTGGAGCTGGCCCATCACCAGACCCCATTCCTGGAGCTGGCTGCATTGATGGGCCAGCCCAACAGTGTGTTTTTCAATGCCAGTCTGCTTGACACTAAAGATCCATTCACATGGATGACTGCAGTAACATATTATAAACAATCCCTCAGATTGGCCTGTCTTGCAGGTGTCATGAGAACGCCTCAGATTCCTTCTTCATTGCTGGTAGTCTAACAGCACTTCTGATCTATTCTGAATGCAGCTCGCCACTGTCAGGTGTGAAGGACATCAAGAACAGTATAAAGACTTATTTCCACTGCCCAGTCAAATTCAACAATGGAAGGTCATGTAGACTGGGGCACAGTTATGAAATGATGCTCCCACATCCTTCCCATAATGCACCTGCATTTGTGTGAGAGGACACAGGATGGCATTTGATAACAGGGCCGATGAAGACAGTTCTGAAAATGAAAATGGTCTGAAAATGCAGAGAGAAAGAACAATTTACTCTATGAGAGAACCAGACTCTTGATGCAATGCAGCTGTCCCTGAGGGGTAAAATCAGTCTTTAGTCATGTGAACAGTAAGTCACCACATACAGAATGCATAAAAGAATGTCATTTCATTTAAGATGGAGTGAGTTTGCAGTGCAGCAAAACAGCTGCATTTTATTGCATGTTATTTACACCAGCTATGTGTGTTAATCCACATTGGGAGTCAATGTTTAAAGAAAGTCCGACCCATCAGCACAGCAGAAGTGCTACCACTCCGGACAGTGGTCTCCAGAGTTCCAAAGGCAGTCTGAGTCATCAGGGTCAGCCATGGTAAAGAGGATGGAGCATCCCAACGGAAGTTCGGGAGGAGGGAAGTGCATTGCTCTGTACTACCACCACCTTGCTGACCACAGGTAGCAGTGCTGTTCAGAAGCTCACAGCATCCATTGGGAGTGGAGAATAAATGCACTGCTGCACCAGCTTTGCTGGCATCTATGACCATAGACATGTTCTCAGTGGGTGGGACAGAATTAGGGGGAAATCGGAGCTTGTTGGATCCATGAAGTCCCACCCACCCCCAACCAGCACAGAACAGCATCCCCTCAGGCCCCTGGGAGGGTCTCCTCCATGGCAACCAGACAGTGAGGGGTACCGCTGTCATGAAGCAGAAAGGCAGGGCCCTACCTGGGGGGGGGGGGTAAAGTCCAGGTGGCACATCATGATGTGTCACAAGCAACTCAGGAGGCCCTAAGAACCCAGACTGGCACAAAGGATTGGGTTGGTGGCACTGGTTGTGAAAAGGAGGTCTTCACAGGTGTCCAGGGGTGATAAACAGGGTTAAAAATGCTCCTAGCCAGTCCAGTGGCATGGAGGGCCAAAGCAATGGATGCCCTACCTGTCACCATGCCGACGACCTCAGTTCAGGTGCAGACTCGAGTTGCCAGGGGTCGGGCAGGAGAAGATCAAGCATCCAAAGACTGCTCTCCTATCCTGGGAGGGGAGGCTTGCTTGGCCTTTGAATGCCACCTGGGGGTAGTGCAGGTGCAAGCAGCACGCAGGGACAGACTGCAGTTATGTGATATGTGTGCGCTTCCACATGCACATATCCATGTCAAGCCATGGCAGGGAAGAGGGAAAAAAATAGAAAATGAGTGCTGGAGCTTACTGAAGTCCTGCATATCTGGACCCGGATGCATGCCACCTCACGGGACCTTCTAGTCTGAACTAGAAAGTCCCGGTGGGAAGTAGGCATCCATCTGGGGAAGAGAGGGGCAGGGCTCATAAGCCACCCCTCCTGCCCATGGACAGAAAAACCTGCATGGAAAAGAGGAGCTCCTTCCACCAGCCCCATCCACACACACAAAAAAAAAATTCACAGCATCACAGGAACCCCATTACACAAAACTGTTTGTATTTCAGATAATTCCATTCATTATTACTGACAACATTTTAATCCCTATAAAATACTACATGTCTGCAAAGAAAATTTATTGCTGCTTATTAAGTGGACACTATGGACCCAGAGTCCATTCTGATCTTAATTACTATGTTTCTACAATCAGGAATAATGACCTCGCTAAAATAAAATATCAGAAGCAGATGAACTCTACGGGACAAACCTGCTTTCATGAAAATGTCCCTTTCAATAATGAATGGAAAAGTCAAAAATCAAACCCATAAAAGATATGCTGTGCAAAGGAATTTCACTGATACCACCTGATGTTTTTTTCTGCAAGCTGCAGACTACTTCAATGTTGATATTTTGACATTCTCCGCCCAAATTTTAATGCATTTAAATGCATCGTATATCAAAACAGGAGAAAACTACATTAGAAAAAAATTAAGATGCTGGTGTAAACCCAATCACAATAATTCTATGTATACTGATTTTACAAAAATAGTGATGATTAAAATGGGGCTGATGCTTTAAAACCATGGTCTTTTGTTCTCAGCCTAAAGATCCCTGAGAAAGAGATTTCTCCAAGAATTAAAAACACTTGTTTTTGGAACGAACCTATGCCATTACATCCACCCTAACAACAAACGTATGCCATTCTATGCACCCTAACAACTTTCAGTGACACAGCCGAAATAAACAACAAGGAATATAGCCATGTCTGACGGTAGGTTGTGACTTGAGCAGTAATAGCATTTCTACACAAGTTTACTGCTTTACATTCCTTCCTGATTTCTGACAACTTTTTGGGGCCCTTGAACTTGTAGCACAGCCCTCACCAAAACACAGTTTTGAAGTGTGCCAGCTACTTTGCCTAATTTGGCTCAAATGCATTTCACATCCTGAAACAACTGGTCCCAGAGGGTGTCATTTAAGAGAGAAAATCCTGCGGGAGACTTGAGGGTATCCCTGCTGCTAATGCAAATTCACTGCAAATAAGGACATTTCACTAAGCTAAGGAGCTGCTTGATCTTCAGTTTCAAAGATCTTCGCATTTGACCCCTGCCCTCAGCTTTAAAGTCTGGTCTAAAAATGGTACCCAGGGAATTCTTACAAAGACTCCTGAATAAGACTTAGAAAAATGAAGGCTGAAAACTACAATGGCGAACAAAAGTCACCCAATGACACATCTGACAGCCACCTTCAATTCTGAAGTGATGCTTCTGTCATCCAACGCCTCAAAGTATTGATTTTTCTCAGCATGGAAAGAGTCTAATCCAATGAAACAGATATAGCATCATCCCCCGATAATAGCCATCAAGGTTAGCCCAGGCAGAACACTTATCAAAGTATCTCTTCTATTTCTTTTTGTTTTTAATGGGACTAGGTGCAATGTGAAAATGGCAGGGGCATTTCATCTCCGCAAACACCGTTCCGAGAAACACATTTATCCATTTTACAGATAACGTGATTATAAAATCCAAGCTGCTTCACACCATGGATGTACAAAGGCATTTATTGATTACAATTACACACATTTATTTTAGCATTACGCTACATCACAAAACATTAATATATATTCACTTGCAAGTTCTCATCAGGAAAGCCATACTAAACTGTGATAGTTTGTTTCCGGGTGCACCCAGGTGGCTGGGTTATGTGGACTTGTTTTATTTACAGGAGAATGTTGGCCATTATATAAGGAGAAAATCCCCTACTCTTCATCAATAAGTGCCATGGAATCTTCAACTTCCACCTGGACAGTGAACAGAGATGGGCAGAAGGGACCTCACTTGAAAGTCTTATCCAAAGAATAGCCCCTCAACAGTGCAGCACTCCCTTGTACTCCACTACAGTGTCAGTTATGGGTATTACCTCAAGTACCTGGTGTCGGGCTAGAACCCACGACCTTTTGGCCCCAGAGACAAGTGTGCAGCCTACTGAGCCACTAACATAGAAGCCCAAAGGAGGACCCATGACCAAACAGCCTGCATTATATTTGTTTTCTCATTTTATGTCTAACTGCCCCATCTTCTAAAAGGAAAGGCAACAATGGACTTAGAGTACAAACAATACCAATACAAACAAAGCCAGTGTGTCTCACAAAAGCATTGCCATGCTGATCCCACACTGAACCGTGCTACATGTGAATCAGATACCAAAAACATGAACACTCTGCTCTGAGATGTATCTTGTTTCTGGTGAATTCTGGCTTTTTGCCCATTTTTGCAACTGGGTAGACTAAAGTACTGAAATGTGAAGCGACTTGCTCAGGGTCACCTAGATTTTTTTGGGACTCTGTCAAGCGGATGGGTAGAAAAATGCTTATGGACTTTCGATTATTCTCACCAAGTCTATTTTAAGTTTTGTGTGAAACAATACTCACCTATGGTGGCCAAGTACATGTTGCCTTACCACAATGGGTACGAAGGACAGGAACCTTCAGCGTGGCCAAGCTGTCTGAGTTGCCTCTTCCAAGGCAGAATAGATGGGCAGAACTATCACAGATGCAGACATGGAAAGGTTAAGGTACTCCATGAGATCTTTTTTTGCACTGTCAGTGGCGGGGAGGGCTCAAACTACAGGGCCTTCTGCACTGAATTAAGGCCTAAAAAGATATGTCCTCCTGAGGAAAACGGGTTCTGTAAGCTGTGAAACCCACACTTACTTAGGAAGTGAGAGAAGAATAATATTCCTCAGTCTCAACATTCTCTCATTCTTCCTGATCCTTCAAATAATCAGGACTGCACTCTTCAGTATTCTCTTCATGATACTGCAGAATGATGACCAATGTGAATTAGTCTGTGTTACTACAGGGGCATAATAGGCTGAGAAAGTGTCACTATGATTATGGTTAATATCGATGTTATCAGGGTAGCTGACACCACCAGTGCAGAGTCCAATGACTTGGTGAATGGAGCTAGGGGGACTGCACGGCATCTACCTTTTTATAAGCAGCATCAATTTTCAAATTTCTCATTTGAAAGCTTCCCCTGCATAACAGAGGCGATGGAGAGGCTGCCGTTGGCAGGACCTGCATCGTCATCAGGAGCACAACTGTCAAGTCGATACTAACCATGACACCTTACACCAGCTGAACGTCACAGGCCTTGTCAGAAGGCATCTTTGACAGTCATATTGTTTTGTCTGTTTTCGGCATTTATAAGTCTCCTAAAGAGTCTTGTTCATCACCACTGGTATGGTGATGCTTCAGCTTTTTGTATAAAGATGATGATCCAAATGGTGCGGACACTCTCATTGACAGATGAGCCATGTCGGTTGAAATCCCAGATTTGCTCTGAGACACAGTAAGTCTCTGTTTAGAGTTTTCAGCCTTATGGGTCACTCCCTCCTTGTCCAAAACATCCTACACTGGTGCTCTGGACAGTTGGCGGTGTCATGGCATGGACCCAACTGCTCTAATTACTTGGAGTCTTAAGTCCTTCACAGAGATTGTACTGCCAGAAGGGAAACAGTTGAAAGAAGCATTAACTGACATGAATGGTGATCTATCAACATCAATCGAAAGGATGCAGAGTACCTGGCTAGGACTGATATAGTTAAAACATAAAAAAAATCCTAGATAACAGAAAAAAACTGTGAGAAGACAAACATTTCAGAGAAAGATCAAACTGTCACAGGAGGAGTGTTGTAGTTTCCAGTACAACTGACGAAGGGGGGGGGGGAGAAACTTAGGTGGTTGGGCTCAAGCTATGTCATATATACGACGTTCACACATGTATGACATTGCTGTACTTCAGTCCAAATGTTCTGGTTCCCATGGAGTCCTACTGCCCCACTGAAAGACAAAAAGAGTGATGCTCCACGGAAAATACAATCTCTTACAAGATTTCTGTACCAACTTTGATCACAACTGGATCCATACTCTAGGAAAAAGTCTCCTTGCTCCTTCATCTATACACTACTCAGTCAACTACACTGACTGACACTGGCCGTACATGCCTTGATATTTTCTAGTGATAAAAAGGACAGATGACTGGAGCCCTATCCATGACCTGCAGGTCTTAACCAGTACCTCGGATACTAGAAGTTCAGACTGGTCAGCTTAGGTTATGTCATTCCCTCCGTAGAAACCTTAACCTGAAAGAAGCTAATTTTCAATCCATGTCAGGTGTTCAAATTGCTGGTTTCTCAGGTTTGAGATGGTCAAAGACCTTTCTTAAAGTACCAAGCAATGCACTCTCGCTTCTGCATAGCACCCCCATGTTTTCACCAAATATATGTTGCTGATGACCCATCTTTGTTGACAGGGGTTCAGTGTATTCCCCCATGTGAATGGCTGACTAGATGGTGGTCACCTTCAAAGACAGTCTGTTCTCCAAGTAGCCCTGGGTATCTCCTCCTGCCTTGGGTTCATTTTGAACTTGGAGAAGTCTTAACTCTCCCTTCTCAATGTCTGGAGTTACTTGGGACAGAACTAGACTCTACAGAGACCCAAGTCCAGTTTCTACCGCAGCGAGCTCAGATATGAACGTGTGCCTCCTCCTCCTTTCATGTTCGGAACAGACATCCAGCCTAGGATCTACACAGCCTGATGGCAGTCATGACTTTCATTATTTAATGGGCCCTGATCTACTTCTACCATTTCCACTGGGACTCAAAGGCAAAGTGGTCAGCAGCCCTGTTACAATCAGTCATGGTCACCAAGGCCATGATTAATGTGATTTCCTAATGGCCTGTTATGAATCACCTCTCACAAGAGGTCTCATTCCTCCAACCTCTCCAAGTACTGGTCCTCACCACACAGATGATTCATTCCTGGGTAGGGCAACTCAGAAGCAAACCTGCTGGTGCATGGGCTATAGAGTCCATGGGATCAATGGCTGCATGTAAATGTGCTTTAGCTCAGGGTGAATAACCTGGCATTATAGCCATTCTCTTCAGTTGTGACCATCACTCAGATTTGAACATGTCCAACATGACCATAATGTTCTTCATGAATGGGTGGGGGGAGCGTAGGCCCATTGCTCTTGATGAGGGGGTTCTGGAAATGTGGACACTGGCAATGACTAAACACTTGCCAGTTTGCCACACACCTGGTTGGGACGAATGAGAAGGTGGGGTGCTTCAATTACCTGGGAGAACGGTCTCATGAGTAGTCACAATGTGAGAATGTTGCACACTATATTTTGCAATACTGGTGGACCCCCCAAATTTATTTTCTGCATCTTGGGAGAATTATAAATGGACACTTTCTACCCCTGACCACCAACTCGGGGCACAATTCATAACAATGTCCTTACTTTGGCTTGGTCTGGCAAGTTCTTCTAAGCCTTTGCCTTGGTACACAGGGTTTTTGCTGAAAGACTACCTCAACCGAGCTCACATACATACAACTGCAGCTTTGTCATGCCAACACTGGTATCAGGGACCTTTCTCACCTCAGCACCAACTGTCTGATTATGCTAAGCCCACACTTGCTCACTTAGTCTAAAGGGAGAGTTCAGCACTCACTCCTAGCATCACTGCCTCTGATGCATGGTTCCTGAAAAGCTAGAGTCTGTGTCCCTCTGCACCTCTGAGGTTTGTGTCCCTTTGACATAGGTTCTACCTGTGTGAACAGTGGTACTTGCAAGGAAAAATATATTAACAAAACTTCATTAACTGATCTTACAATGTCCGCTGGTGTCAGTGCGGCTCATTTGGTAGCACATCTGCCTCTGGGCCAGAAAGTCATGGGTTCTTGTCCCACACCGGGATTGGACGCATATCTTAAAAATGCTGCCAGACAAGTGCAATACTGGGGGGGTGCTGTACAGTGAGTGTATGCCATCTTTCGGATATGACACTAAATGAAGGTCCCTTCTACCCATCTCTGGTGCTGTCCTGGTGGGTGTCCAGGTGGAAGTAAAAGAACCCAAGGCACTCTTCACGAGTAGGGGATTTTCCCCCATGTCCTGACCAGCATTCGCCTTCTAATAAAACCAGTTCATGCAGCTGTCCAAGGCTGTGTGTGGGTGCTTATTTGCAAAATGGCTGCCACTACACGGTTGTCCACTTCACTACCAGTCTAACATTGCTTGTAAAGCACTTTGCGACAGTGTGCATGAAAAGCACTATACAAATGCCATTTCTTCTTCTTTGTAACCTAGAACTCTATAATATGCAATGTTATACATATTGGCAATCCCAATGCAGCTAACAAAGTCTAAAATCATTTAGTCCTGGAAATGTCATTGTAACCAAGCAAACATATAATTTTCTCTGACCTCACATAGTTTTAAAGAATATGAATGTTCTTGTTTGCAAATTCTACAGGGCTGAAAGAAAAAGATCACTGAAGGTAAAAGTGTTCCAAATGCTAAAGTCCATATTTAAATCAAAATCCAATACAGCTCATCCGCTGTCTTCCTCCACTTCTTTTTCCTGACATTCAGCCTCAGTTTTCATCACCAACAACCTTGTCCTCCTTTGGGTCTGTGAAAACCCTGAGCTTAATGCCTAGTGTAAGATGCAATCTTTATGGGAACAACAGGCGGGAAGAGATATCCATGTCCCAAAGCTTCTTCTTAATTAGGTCAAATTCTTTCTGGTTTAATCCTTCTTGGCTGCACAGGAGAGATCCTCACTCCATCCATATCAATGGTTCCCTGGTCTCTGGATGCATGCAGAAGTTTATCTCAGACACCAGCAGATGCTGTGGTGGGCAGTAATGTGTGCGGTCCTTCCTCTGATGCTCAAGCCCAGCACGGTGTTATCCAGTAGAAGTTATCCTACAACCAATGAGACTGAGGTGGAGAATTTGAGTTAGACATGTGGTCAGAAATTTGAAAGCATCTCCTTCCTCTGTGCTCTCATAGACAAAAGCTGTACATTTGGGGCCCTGAGGCACATTTTCCAGTAATTAAATTTAGAATTTTAGTGAGGCTTGCTCTTTTACTGTGGATGCAGCCACTGCAAAAACTTTAATGGCAGCTGATGTAGAGTCCAACCGTCATCGTTATTCTATACGCTTGTGCTTCAACAGATATGAATATGAATCTACTTTTTTGTTTGTTTTTTAATCTGTTTGTTGTACTGACTGTGTTACGGCAGTCTTCACTAACTGCAGAAATTCAAGAAAAGCCAGTGGCTGGTCAGTGCTGGTCCATGAAGTCTACAGTTGCTCCTACTTCCTGGCAGACTTCCACATGATTGGAAAAAATCTTCCTCAAACTCATCATCTTTCACCCTTCGGGCATCAAATCTCAAACTATATAGTTTACTCTGAGAAAGCTGTTAAAATTCCAAAAGAGAAATTTACACCTTAAAAAGGGGATTTGTTCATAGGAACTCCCAAGAAGTGCTGCCACTCTGCTGGGCTGCTAGGCTCTATCCCTAAGTTTTTTCTAAGTTAATAAATCGCGGGGTGTCTCTTACGGTATAACAGAGTTCAAGCATGAAGTACTTTATATGGAGTGTGCATCCACCCTATTAGCTAGGGTACAGTGTAATTCCTTTGGTTAGCAGAAATTTGTCCAAGTATACCTTTAAGGCCTATTCTGTCTTCCGTCTCCATGATCTCCACATGTAGGCTGTTCCATAGGTTCACGTCCCTCTGGGAGAAAAGCCTCCTAACATTACCCCTGAATTTACAACCACCGAGCTTCAGGACATGTTCCCGCATTCTGCTGGGGCACATCAGATCAAACATCTCCAACTGTTCAACCTTGACGATATCGTTCAGTATGTGGAAGACTGAGATCATGCACCCACCCTGAGCTTCCTTTGCTCCAGGGTGAACATGGCAGAGGCCACCAGTCTCTCCTTACTGCTTTTAATCGCGATGCCCCTGACCATTTTGGTGACCATGTGGAGCATACGCACTACTGCCTCAATGTCTCTTTTGTGTTGGGGAGCTCAGAACTGCACAAAGTACTCCAGAACGGGCTTCATAAGGGCTGAGTAAAGTATTAGGATTGCTTCTTCTGCTCTGGGGGCTTCACCTTTTTGATACACCCCAGCATTCTTTCAGCCTTCCTGACAGCAGCCATATACTGATTGCAGTGCTTTGGCCAACCATCTATTATAACACCCCCCCCCCCCCCAAAAGATCTTATACCCAGCACAAAGAGGAGCCCCAAACAGTGTTTAAGTACTACCATTTTCCTTTTCAAGTTTTGCACTCTGCATTTTGGCTACATTAAATCTACGACTCAAAAAGTCAAACCAGTCACTCGGCTTGTTCAGTTCCACAGTTCCTCTTGAAGTTTATTCCCATCCTCACAGGCCAGCTTAGTGTCATCAGTAAACGTAAGCAGCCTGCTGGAGATGCGAGCTTCCGGACTGTTGATAAAAAAGTTGAAAAGCAGTGGCTCAAGTACCAATTACTGAGGGGTGCTGCTGAGTACTCCTCTTGACTCAGAAGTGGTGCCCATGGACCACAACTCTCTGCTTCCTGCCCCCATGCCATGCACTGTATATACCGCACTGGAGTACTGTGACCAGAAAAACACCATGTGCCATATCCTTCTTCCTTAATCTTTCTTGATTTTGCAGGCTTCGCCTTCCAGAGAGTTGGAAGGCAATAACAGATTAGTAAAAATACTCTATTTGTAATTGTTTTTTTTTTTTTTAACTCGGCTTTATTAAGCATTGTGTCACCACAGTACAGATTATTTTACATTGGCTCATGAATCAATAAGTATGGCACTCCAAAGCTCTAGCACCAACATTAACATATTCTTAAGTTCCGTAGACAAGTAATAAACTGTGGTTAATTTTTACCTGTCAAGGCTAAAAATACATAGAGAGATCTGCTAGACTCTCCCACAGAGGGGAGTTCGAAATAATCAGAGTCTTGACAGGCCTTGCAACAATGTATATTTACCAGTTGCAGAAATATTGACCTACAAAAATCAAAGAAGAAAAAAAAAAAAAAAGAAACAAGGGGCTTAAACCTGTGCCCCAACTTTTGGCTGCATGCATTATCCCCCTTCCCCCCCTTACTAGTGTTCAGTCTCAACTATAACAGCTGTATCTATCTATACAGTGAATGCCCACCGAGTTGGCCATATGTTCTGTACTGGGCAAGCCATAATATATTTTACTTTCTTTCTTCTAAGATGGCTTGGGCAACATTCATCTGTTGAGGGTTAATAATTCTGTGTGCCCTCAATGCTCCTTTGTTAACAGCCAAGATTCCCATCCCTGCCAGCATGTTACATGTTGATCATGGTGTAGTCTCAGCCTTGGAGATCACCTCTTTCACTCTCCTAACCCAATCCTGTACTGTGGATGGCTCCAGTTTAAGCTATCTGGATGTAATGCATTTTAGTCCCACCACTAACGATGTCAATCCTACTTTCCGAGAATCTCCCTTCAGGTGCACAATTGTGGGAATCCCCAATATCCACTCCTCAAATCTGAGGGGTATTTATTTATTTATTGAAATAGTTGCACCAGGAAAGGCACACTGAGCAACAAGATGCTGGTCTCCCGGTGCGACCTGGGGGAGGGGGTACAAGGGGGTTGGATAACACACAGGTTATCAACTGAGCAATGGTATGAGACTATGGTATGAGGATACCCATAATACTTTGCAGGGCTATTTGTAGCTCCTTTCAAAATGAGGAGAGCTGGGGGACAAGCCCAGAAAATGTGGCAGTGGTTCCCTATCCCCCCACACTGTCTCCAGCACATGTGGGAGCCTGGGCCATCATAATGTTTCAAGATGATGGGGACATGGAAGTACCTCACTAATGTTTTCCCAAAAAAAATTCCCTCCACACTAGGGCTGATGTGACCTTCCATCCAAACTTCAGCCTGCGATTCCAGTCAATTTCTCTAATATTTATACTTGCCTCCCTTTCCCAGGCTATCTTACGTGTGTGGAGTGTGCCCCCCCCCCTTCATTTCTAGTAGTAACTAATATGTACTTGCCACTGTTCTAGTTTTGGCTGCTACTGTCACCGTACCATGCAGGAAACTTTCCCACCCTGAGTAAGGCCTGGCCAAATAAGCAAGATGATCTGAAGAGTGAATAAAATGACAAACTTGCATAAATCTGAGGAACTCAGTATTCTCCCATTTAAATTTGTCTTTAGCCCTTTAAAAGGAAATGCAGTTTTCATTTTCTAAAAATGGACTAAATCGTGTTATTCCCTGGGTCTCCCATCTGGCGTATCCCCAAGTCCAGGATGGGAGGGAAAAATTCTGACATATCTGATGAGTGACAGGTGGCCAACCCCTGCTGGGGTAGCAGTCAGCTTTCTCACCTTTGAGAGTATACATAGTCCATGTCTCACCCATCTATTCTTAATCTGCCTAATGTAACCTGCACTCACTGGCGTAAGGACCAGGTAAAAACAAGCGGTTCCCTCCTGCCGTCTCATTCTCCATTTCATACCACCCAGATGACACCCTCTGTTTAGCCCATGACATCACTGGGCCCATTTGTGATGCTAAATAATACAAGTGAAAGTTAGGCAAGGCCTGTCCTACTTTCTCTCTGGACAGATACAAGAGATGTTTAGCTATTCTAGGTTTCCTATTCTGCCATATGAATTTCTGGATATTCTGAGAGAGCTTGTTCCAAAAAGAAATGGGTAGTCTCAGTGGGAGGCATTGCAATAAGAAGAGGAGATGAGGTAATATATTCATTTCCACTACAGCTATTCTTCCTACCAGGGTTAGTGGGAGAAGTCGCCACCTGGCTAGATCTTTGACTTTCTCCCACAATTTCCCATAATTAACATGAAATAATTTGGACAGGTCTGTAGAAATGTGTATCCCCAAATATCTGATTTGGTTTCTTGGTGCCCACCTGAAAGGGAACATTCCCCTGAATTCTTGGGTTACTTTTCCACTTAGGACCAGAGCCTCAGATTTAAAGAAATTTATTTTGTATCCCGAAACCTCTCCAAAGACATGTAGCATCTCACTGAGTAATGGTACAGTAGTCTCTGGGGAGGATAGAAAAAAAAAATGGAATCATCTCCATATAAAGACGGCTTCTGCTCGGCGCCTCCCACTGTTACACCCTGCAACTCTGGGTTTTGTCTTGTTTTAGTCACCAATGGCTCTACTGAAAGGGCAAACAAGAGGGGGGAAGAGGGCAACCCTGTCTGGTTCCTCGAGACAATGAGAAAAACACTGAGCTAATACCATTCACCCTTACCAGAGCTTCGGGGTTCTTGCAGAGTTATGAGATAGTCTGCAGAAAATTAGGGCCAAATTTCATTTTTTCCATGGACGCTTTTACAAATGTCAGTTAATCCTATCAAACGCTTTCTCTGCATCCATGGAGATGGCTAGTTGGAGCTGCTCTCTGTTATCCTAAGAGGATATAATATTAAGTAGTCTCCGTATGTTATTGGGTAGATATCTGCTCAAAATAAAGCCTGTTTGGTCCACATGCACTAAAGAAGTGATACACTTCTGTACTCTGGCCGCCAGTATCGCAGTGAACAGCTTTAAATCAACATTTAATAGAGAGATGGGACTGTAAGACCCGCACTCCACGGGGTCCTTTCCTTCCTTGTGCAGGACTGATATATGCACCAACTGCCAAGAGGCTGGAGTACCCCCCCAATCATTTCCTGGAACACTGGCAACAAGAGTGGAGCAAAGGATTCGCCAAAAATTAAAAAAAACTGACGGGAACCCATCTGGGCCTGGGGATTTCCAATTTTTTAAAAAGGATATTTGGGCTGTTAATTCTTGCTGTGTTATACCCATATCTAAAGGATCTGCCTCTATTTGGGATAGTTGTTGCAGTTTTAGATCGTGAAAAAAGGCTGAGACTTTAGAATCAAAGTCAGAGACTGTATCTGCTGTATACAGTGCTTTGTAATACTTCGCGAACTGATTAGCTATTGCCTCTGGGTGGCTCACCGTGAGGGTCTCGTCTGAGGGGGTCTCAGCTGTAATACTGACCTATTTGTTTGTTGCTGTCTCATATTAGCAGCTAACAGTTTCCCCGCCCTATTACTGTTTTCGTAAAATAGTCCTGTCTGACTCGCCTATGGATAGCCTCTATCTGGGAAGTTAAGAGGACTTCAAGAGCCACCCTCCTGTCCCAAAGTTCGTTTTGAACCATTTTATTGAGGGATATTTTGTGCTGGAACTAGAGGTCTGCTATCTCGGCCTCCAACTCTAATCTCTTCTACTCCCTGCATCTTTTTTCCCCAGAGGCAAAATTGATTATAGTCCCCCCCCCCCCGGACAGATTTCAAGCCGTCCCATTGGACTGCATGGGAGGTCTGCCCCTCTGAGCCTCCAGTGGGAAATACAAATTGAAGGAGACATCTCCAATTGCATCCTGACAGGGGGCATGGATCACCAAGGGATTCCATTATGGAGTTGTACGACGATCGCGGCAATGGGCGGGGGGGTACACTAGACCCCCAGGGATGGTCATAATGACGTATCGGGGACTTGGGTGGAAGGGGGGACCACTAGGTCACCAAGGATGGTCATGTATTATAAATATATATATATATCTCTCTCTCTCTCTCGGGGAATTGGGGCTGGGGGCCACTAGACTACCAGGGATTTATTGTTAAACAAATGCCGACGTGATCGCATACGGTGGGCGGGTCCACTAAAACCACCAGGGTTGTGACTGCTTCATGGATGGTGTTCAGGGCAGGGCTGGCCACCTAATGGCTGGGCTGCTGTGTTGCACCTGCAATGCAGCAACCTATCTGTGGTGGCTGGGATTTATTCCTACTCTGCGGGCTCAACTTTGGAAGGCCTTTATGAGCGCAGTGCCGGGAGTGCGCTGGCGTGTCACGCCGCATAACCCTAATTATCTGATGTGCCACATATATGCATGGCGCGCCCTATGCATCTGTGCTGCATACGATTATATTGTGTCCTGGTGCATCAGGATTTGTTCGTGCTGGGAAGCCTTTCAATATCCCACCGGGGTGCAATGCGGGGTTGTGCCGGCACAACCCTGTTGCGCTAGGCGCCACCCCTTTGAATATCTGGGCCCAAATGTTTAAAATATCTACCAGTCACCTTTATTACACAAACATGCTTGAGATTATAATTCCTGCAGAATTAATGCTAGAAAAGTTGTAGCATACAAGTCAAATAATTCCAAAGAGTGGGTCACCACTTTTCTACTGTTTATTTTTATAATACATTTCATTAGTCAAAACATTGTTTGATTGTAGGTTTTTTTTAACAAATGTTAAAAATGTTCCCACATATAAGGAGTTATGCTTGTTAAAGAGTTTTGCTGGACTGCTTATTGGTGCTTGTTAACTGTTTCTGTAGTAAAGATTATAGTTACCAAGGTTGTTCGTTATTCCTTGTTAAGCTTAAGGCAGTGAACTAATTTAATATGCAAGTGATGTGTCTGACTTGGATGTGGAATAAAAAAGAAACTGTGGTCTGTCTGAAGCTCTTTTCTGAAACTGTTTTAAAATCTCTCAACTTGGAGGTTAGTGGGTTTATTGTCTGTCAAAATGTGTTTTGTGGTGATCACATTAGTTCTACAGTCAATTTTTCTTTACGTTTTTAAGAGTGTTTTATACTTGAGTTACAGATTTGCTCATAGAGGTGTGACGTAACATTTTCTTGGTGTTTTACATTTTAGTATTTCCTCATTTGGTGTGACTCCCTTATTTTGTATGTTTTAATCCAGTGCTGCAAAGGAAAGCTTCACTGTGAAGTTTGATTGGGGGATGGCTGAAATGTGAACTGTTTTTAATATGTGTTGTCCACGCTTTTTACAATGTTGTTTTTTTCAATCTAGGATATCTCAGCTGAGATGCAACGTCTAATTTTCACCGGAGTCCTGCTTTTTAGCCATTTTTCTCAACTAGGTGGACATTAGCACTAGGAGGTCATGTGATTTGCGAACGGTCATACAGTGAGTATTTGGGCAGCACGCTGAAAATGTGTAATTGGGTGTAAAACAAATTGAGGGAAAATCAAGAGGGCTAAGAAATTCCCTAGCCAAAGAGATATGGAAAGCATACAGGAAAAATAAACAAAATAAAACCAGACTACCAACCTTTGGACAGTGAAAAGGGAAACTGTTTAACCAGGAAAGGCACAATAAGTCAAAGCTTGTTTCCAGGTGTGACCTGGGAGCACGAGGAAGTTAAGCAACTTGCTCAGGGTCACACAGTATGCAAGTGGGGGTTGGGGATTCAAACCCAGGTCTCCAAGTTTGCAGTTCAGTGCCCTAAAACACAGTGCTATACTGCCTATTAAAAGGGTACACTAAGTAGTACAAAGCGGTAATTGGGTATGGAATCAGAGCCTCACACCACAAGCCAGACAGCAGATGGATAGTGTTATCAAAGGCAGTAGCTCTGAAGCGTGAGAATCTGGCAGAAAAATCTGAGGAAAATGCTCAGAATTGGGATCCCCTTGCAAGTCTTTTCATCTTTCTTTGGTAATTGGTTAAGGCCCACTAGACACAATGTCTGTTTTCAGGGGCCTCCCGGGAGCACCGGGGAGGTTAAGTCACTTGCTCAGGGTCACACAGTACACAAGTGGAATCTGTGGGAAACAAACCCAGGTCTGCAGATGTACCAAGCTCAGTCACAGCTTGTTACTCTAACCTATAGGCTATACTGCCAGCCACCGAATGAGATGGTACAATGTACCAAAACAGGAATGAATCACATAGACTCCAGGAAAAACCACCCCCATGCTACCAGACAGAAGACAGACTGAAATAATCAGTTAATATATGTCCCTTTCTTCTCCATCAGGAAAAGAAAGGGGGATCTCTGCTGCACTTAGAGCTGCACAGCTGAACAGCAAAAAGGAGATGAAATGTGTCCCTCTCCCCAGTCATCCCTAAGGGTAGTAGGCAAACAGCCAAGCTGACATAAGAGAAGAAAAAAGGGCATACTAACCAAAAGGGATATGCTGGCATAGTCAGAAGAAAAATCAGAGAAAAAGACCTGATTCTCCTGCAACAACAGGAATGTACCCTGTGTAAGAGCTAGAGTAAAATGATCCAATCTTCTGCATAGTACTCTGTCAGTCTACTGCGTAGTACTCTGTCAGACTGTGCTATGGCCAAGTGGTGTTAGACTGGACAGTGCCCAGAGACACAGATGGCATTTACAACTAATAGGGATTTACCACAAGAAAGGGATAAACCCCATGCATGGAGGAGGACATGCAAGAAAAGGGAGGAAGGGAGCTGCCTTCTCTCTTTTTCTTGGTTGCCATGAGGGCCCTGAAAGAGAACCCTCACCCTAGTTTTATTTTTTTTGTTATTTTTTAACTACTCCATAGGAAGTAAAACTTAGGAAGATGTCATGGAACTAAGTGGTGCTGGCCAGTACTATCAGGTTAAGCTATCCAGCGGACTGGCTCTGTTAGAGCGAGTAATGGTGGGCGGGTGTAGTAATCAATGGTGAAGATATTCCAGAAGATCACCAGTTATGGTAAGCACATATCTTTCACATCTTCCAAGAATCAATCTTCACCACTGATTCCCACATACAGATCTGAGTACTAAGCTTTCCTTTCTTTCTGAGTGAGGAGCTTTCTCACCCTGATGGTAAAATATACCCTCTGCATGGGGGAAAACACCTGAGGGCAGGGGTTCCTTAGAGGTCTGGCAGGATATGTGACTGGTGAGGGCCAGGTGGGGGATCCAATGGCACAGGAGCAGGACAGTTCCCTGACAGTTCCTGCCTGACCTTAGGGGAAAGGAAATGAGCCCCCTGAAGTGCGAGTTGAGCACCTTACATTGGGCAAAACGCACCAGCTGTGAGAGGGGAAGTCATACCATGAGCTTGATACAGACTTCACTTCCTGCCAACCTGAAGGCCACCTCGCTGGCATCGTAAGATGCCCTCAACTGATGCAAAGCTACCTTCATACCAAGTGCAGAATGATAATGGCCTGCCTGACTATCTCGGTCTGCAGCAGTGTAGTTAACAGTGTGCTTAGCTGCAACCAAAAGGCAGCGGTTATAAGTCACCATATATGCCTGGTACGCAGAAATATACATTAGGGCGCATGACAAGGAAAAAGCCTTCTTTTCAACTGTGTCCTTCTCAGAGGAATCTGCCACTGTAGGTCAGTCACACACAAGGCACAGTGGCCCTTATGGGGTATGCAGTACTTCAAGACCGAGGAAGGGTGAGGTACATCACCAGCAGACCTAAGAAGTGTGCAATACCACATGAGAAAGTCCTGGAGGATGGTTGGGTTGGAGAAGGGAAGTCTCAAAACTGCTCTGGATGCCTCCTCGAAGGCTCTAGGCCATAGAGGAATGGCAGAAGTGCCAACCCTGGGAACTTAAGAGTCCCAATGGTGGGGTTGCAGGATCACAGCTTGCAAAATCATGTAGGTCGAGTACTTAGAGAATCCCCACCAAGAACTGCTGGTACAAAAAGTGTGCTCAGCAGCTGAAGGAAGGTGGACAGATGATTCATTATCTTTTAAGGAAGACATAGATGGAGACACGGCGCTGTCTCCAAGTATTGTTGGTGCTGGAGAGAAGGGCCTGTATTGCACCTTGTCAGACTCCCTATTCCGGCTCTTCAAGGCACCAACGAAAGCAATGCGCTGTTCATACATTAATGGCCCCTCAGAGTCTATGAACAAAGACATCCTTTCTAGGACAGGGCTAGGCCCATCTGGTGTGGGTTTAGACCTTTGGTCTCAATGGCCTCGACCAGGGCTGTGGAATTGCACAGGGGCACTTGTCCAATGGAAGGACCTAGTAGAGTAACCTGAAGTGTGTTTTCCTGCTTCAGAGGAGTGAACCAATCAGTGGCCATGGAGGGGAACACCAGGTGAGGACAGCAGAGCCATACAGGACCCACAGGATGACCCCAGTCCTCACCAGTGACTTGATGTCCAATGGCTCCAGAGAAAACTTCATCTCAAGGCCATCACCTGACACAGAGTCAGTGCCACCACCAGTGCCAGGCCCCTGAGTTGGCACCACCCCAGAGTACTTGGCTCAGGATTGGTAACAGCCTCAAAGACGGGTTCTCCCCAGCACCATGGGTGGCACCATCCTTGACAACTTGCTCTGTGTTGATTTCAACACTGCAGTGGGAGTCATCACCATTCTGTATGTCATGAGTGACATTAGACTCAAACAACGTCAAAGATGACATCATCATCAGCACCTCGCTCGAAGCCGGACCCAGCATCAGCATTAAAGCTGTTGCCAACTCAGTCAGTGTGTCTGGAGCAATCAACCTCCTCATCGTTGCTAGTGACACCATGGAAGGTGATAACATCTGAACCGTCAACAGTACAGAAAACAGCCTTAGTGCTGGTACCTCTCCTGACACCACAAACAGTGTCAGGAGGAGGCTCAATGTCTCAGACACGACCCACTGCACTGTCACCGTGAACAGTGACAAGAGCACAGGCGACACTAGAAGACATGTTTGAGGTGTCCACTGGTGTAGACCACGTTTATAGTGGTGACCTTGCCAGCAGTGATGTCTGCTGCTCAAGGCTGGCAGACTGTGGAGGTTTCACTGTCAACCACCAAGAAGGAGTCGACTGACCATCAAACCCATCCACCAGAGTCTTCAATGCCTCAGTGAGATGAAGTCGAGCAGAACTCTGCACTTCCACAGAACCAGAGGTCACAGGAAGAGGCCCAGGGGAATGATCTAGAGACTTAGTCTTGGAAGCACACGTGGGAGGCCTGCCTCTAAAAGTGGGGATCTGACAACCCCACATTAGTGCATGGCTTTCAAGGCTGCAGTGGTCCACAGAAAAGCTGGCGTCACATGCATTCGTGTTGTGCTCTGGTTCAAGACAGGCTGCAGAGGACTACTGATCCATCACAGCCATCGGTTTACCACTGGGTCACCGATGCATAATGGGCGGCTGTCGGACTTTCCTCTTAGATGCCCCTTTTTTCTACAACTTTGACATTGTGTAAAATAATGAAGAAAGAAGCACAGTGAAAAGAAGGTAAAAATACAAGATGATGCAGTTAAATTCTTGCAGTGATGAGGCAAACTGAGGTGCTACACTCCCACAGTTTGCACTCTATGGTAGGAAGAACAGAACTGAGGCTGATGGGAAGCCAGCAATTGGCTAGTGCATGGCACCATGTGGGGGTGTGCAGGTGCTTTGCCCAGTAGCCGGGCCCAGGTCCCTGGCCAAAAGCTTTGCTCCCACAGGGTCCTATACCTCCAGCCCAGAACCATAAGTGTGAATCAATGGTGAATACTGGTTCTTGGAAGATCTTTAAATATAATAATAACCTTTATCCAGGTAAGAGGACCCAATGAGATTATTCTCTTTAGCTAGGGTGAACTGGCCAAGACGATCTCACTACGTAATAAACACATGGAATAGCAAAGACAAACCAAGAGTAAGCAAAGTTGCAAAAAGATAATATAAATGCAAATTAGGTCCAAGTTTAAGGTCAAACTGGAGGGTGTCCCATCAAAAGAGCAAAAGCAAAATGTCGCAGGCAAAAACAGTGCCATCATGACAGCATGCGTGGTCTCAGAGTTAGTTTAATCTAGCACAGTTTTAGACCGCGCCACTTTCTAGAGACCACGTGGCACCCTTTTTTGCTCGCACCATTTTGCTTTCGCTCTTTTGACATGGAACCAAACTGGAGGCATCATAGTTAATGCAGGAAGAAATACAAACTCAAGAATGTGTGCCTATTTCAATCAAATGAAATGCAAGTTTTGTTTTTTTTTTCTCTGAATTGCTCAAGTGGTAGGACAGTCAGTACTCGTTTGGTTAGTCTGGCTTAAGTATACAAGAACTGATAATGTTGTGCAGCAATGCAAAGTTACCATCTGCCACAGATAGGTTGTGAGGCTCAAGACAACCAACCACTTTCAGCTAGCTGAGAAGCACAGTAATTTGTAAGCCTTAACCCACGAGAGAGCATGGGTCTACTTGAAAATTACTCCACGCCTGCCGGGGGATGGGGGGAGTTTGCAGCACCAGTCCACAGGCAGAGAGCCTCCAACCTCCCAGACGTGGATTCATTCTCAAGTAGACCCATGCTCTCGAGTAAGTTATTGCACTTGTAACATTGAAAACACAAGCCGTGAACAACAAACAGGAACAGTGAACAACGCGATCAAGTAAGCTTGCAAAGCAGAATTTTTTCTTGCAGTGCTTGTGCTGTTCACTGCTCCTGCTTGTTGTACAGGGCTCGCGCTTGGCATGTTACAAAGGCTGGAGATCTGCACAAGCTGCACCGTGATGCTCTCTCTCTCTCTGCCGAGATACTGAAGTGCTCTCAACAGCCCTGACCCGGGGACACAACACTGCTCTGGTGCCCCCGCTGTCTGCTGGGTTAGCCCTGCCCCTGGGACACAGTGCAAACACACACTCCCGGTCCCTCACTCTTCCTGAAGGGTGCAACACTGCTCGCTGTGGTTTTCTCTGTCTCTCGGTTGCCTTTCTCAGTGTCTGAGGTAAGTGAGGTACCTGTGTGATGAGTCTGCCCCTTCTCTCTCTCTCTCTCTCTCTCTCAGGGATGCACTCATCCTTGGCTCTCTCCCTCTCAGCATCATCCATACTGGTTCTCCCCACCCCAACCCCCCAGCAACCATGGATAAATTCGGGCCAGTTTTCCATTGTTTCTGGTGACTGGGTTACCCAAACTCTTGTTTTGTAACGCAGTTCAAGAGAAGCAGGGAGAGAGGTGTATGGAGTCTGAATTATGTTGGCTAATTTCAGCTCCCTATCAGAGATTCTCACTATGACTATGCAACATATTCCACTGTGCCATCCATTAATTTGCATTACAAAAAAAAAAACCCTCACATACCCAACACAAATATTGTTACTGCTGGTGCTTCTGGATAGCTCTGATATCTGGGGGCTGAACAAAAAAAAAAAAAAAACACTCCAGAGCATCCTCCTGATATGGACTTCTCTGTGCTCGCTCTGGAGGGCAACCATGGATTACTTAAGAATTAATCCATGGTCACCGGATGTCTTTCAGCCAATGTCGCCATCGTCTGCTATAGAGCCTGTTACAAATGCCATTAATGCATACCTCGGAGTGTGTTACTGCGCTTACAAAATGATTTTTAAAAGTTACAAAAAAAATCAAGAAAAAGAATGTAAACTCTTAACTGCATGGTGATGTGAAATTAATTTATGGTCATCCAGTTTTGACTAACAAGACTGTGTGTTTGGTCCAAACCATGTTATATCTGAATAAAGCTGGTGCTATGAACAGCATGTTCAGTACAACTGCAGAAACGCACAAATAGCTACCCATGCCACTCCATTAAATTCACCTAATGGTAGGTATAAAGCATACTGATAGAATATTGCACTGATGGTAACGTTAACAAAGGGTGTTATTCTAGTAACAAAAGAGCACTACTTTTATGTTAAAATAGCTTTCATTTTGCACATCAAAGTGCAAAGGATGTGAACTACATATAAGAAATCATTCAGAGTTTATCGAACTTTCAAGAGACTTTTTCTTAATTACTAAGTACTAATTAAAAAAGACAGCAAGTATAGTTACTGTAAGTCATACAACAGATAAGGCATCTACCTTTACTCTCAAAATCGATTGTTTTAGCTATCTAAAGGTAAAACAATTAACAAGTAACCACCATTTGCTAAAGTAATCAAGGCATTATTACTATCTAAAAAATTTATGTCTGATGAAGCATCTCGAAAGGAAACATCCAATGACTTCCAAATGTATCTGAACTACAACCGATACGGTGCAAGATCAGGACCTTCCAATCCAACATAGCACTTAATAACAACAAGCATATTTCATCCCTAATGAAGGCCTGTAAAAGAGAGTTCAATTCACTCCCTGAAAGCAGGTATCAAAGCAAATCTCACAGAGTAACAGAGGTGCATCATCGAAGGATCTTTTTCACATTAAGAATCCTATTAGAAGGAAAACACTAAAAGGTAATTGAATTTCCCTCAGTTATCTTCATCTCTGTCAGCTCCTGCTACAATAACTTACTCTCTAGAGCAGAGATAACTCAATTCTGTCCAGCAAGCATATGTTATGAATCTCCAAAGCAAACTTGTCTAAATCATTCTGGTCCTCTATCAAGGTTGGCTGTGGATATGAACTCTGACAGAGAGCAAACATAAATTTATTTTTATCTTTCTTAATAATTCACTTCCGCATGTCTCATGTTTCAAAGGAAGAATCATAACACTTGCACATTACTAGAAATCCTATTATTGCCAACAATGCTTAACCATTCTATACCAATTCACATAAACATACATACATACAAACAAACAATGCTTGAGTACAAAAATATAACCGTCTTTGTGTTGACCAACAGTGATCTGTGAAGTACTGTTGAAACAACATAACATTTCTTGTGCAGCCTTCTTTTTGCCGAAGATAGCTCAGGGCATGGTATAAATATATCATGTTGTTACCATGTAGCCACTGAAGGCCTTATTAAATAAACATGCCTTCAGCCTGGATTTTAGAACAGTAGTCACAGATCCTTGTTTATAAGAAGCTGGGAGCCAATTCCAGCATTTACTAATGTATTCATCAAAGAAAAAAATCCATGTGTACAAAGTAAGTTCAAAACTAAGAACAGCCCATACAGATGCACTCAGTGCATAGACTTTCTTTCATCATGTGTGAGTGGGAAGATCTCATCTTCAAACAGCACTTCAAGTTGAAAGGAATGCAATACTTTATCACGCAATTATTTCCAATCCCAAATGTTGATTCCTGCTGCTCATTTTTGTTTTCTATCCTTTGGTATGGTTGCCTATTTCATTTTACCTTCACCATGTTAGAGCCTAGGTTTTGTGACCTGGAGTAGCCCCGATACCCTCAGTGTCCAGAAGGTCAGGGTGCAGTTTCTTTTAACTGCTAGTTATGTCAGCAGCAAGAAAAATGACACTGCACACTGGGTGCTCAAGTACAGTAGAGCCTAGGGCATCTGTATTAGATGGTGTGCTCCTTTAATTATGCCATATTATGAAGGAAAATCCTAAAGCAGACTCCAAACGAGGAAAAGGCAGCCATTTTAAAAGGTAGGAGAAAAGGGCAATTGGAGAAGGAATGTACAGGTGCAGTACAAGAATAATATTTTCAACATACCATGAACTGTTGCTTTAAATGTACATATGTGTGTACTCAGTACAAAAAGTTCACAACGCAGAGCACACAGCACTGTAGGTAGGTAGGTAATGGTATGCAAATCAGCCACAAGCACATGACAAGACTTCAGCTGGACTAAATGCCATATGAAACAATACAATTTTAGTTTATATTGCATCTTTGCATCACAAAACACTTTACAAGGCAAACAAGCACAATAGGAAAAAACAATTATTCTTGTACAGCGATTACTAAAAATGAGCAGAAGGGGAATCCACAGGTTTTTTCCCCCTCAGTCTAGGCTGGCGCTACAGGGTGATGAGTCAGAGGTTAGAGAAAGAGGTAGTCTTTAGTTGTGATTCAACAATTACATAAGAGTCTATGATTAGAAGCTGGAGGAGTGTTCCTGACCTACAGGGAAGCCAAGTCAAAGGACCTCCCTTCACTGTTAAGAACGTGACATGCAGGGACAGAAGCCAGAGTCAGAGGAGCAGAAAGTGTGGGATGGAGAGTATAGGGTGATGAGGTCAGAGAGGTAGGGGAGTAAAAGACCATGGATAATTTTGAAAATCAGAATGGCAATTTTATACTGTATATGAAATTGAATGAATAGCCAGTGCAGGTTTCTAAGGCTGATGATAATGCAATCCCGTCTCCAAGAGCAGGTGAAAAAATGTGCAGCAGCATTTTGGAATGATTGGTGCTTAGTAAGGAGGGACTTGGGGAAACCATACAGAAGGGAGTTCCAGCAGCGGAGTCGGAAGGAAATGAAGACAAGCACGAGTGTGGTTTCAGCTAAGAACTTGGGTACTGTAGTGATGAGTGCAAGCAGTGTTGCAGTGGTGGTGGTAGGTAGATTTACAGATGTGAGGAGCAACACACAGTTCAGGGTCAAGGAGGACACTAAGGTTTCTAACATACTGTATGTAGCAAAACATAGATTGGAGTCAAGAAGGGTGACTGAGTTAGCAGAACTGAAGCAATGGGTGTTTTGTGCCTGGAAGAACAATTTCAGTCTTTGAGACATTGAGTTGGATTAAGACAAAGCCAAGAGACAGGCAGAAACAGAAAGTAGGAGAGAGAGAGAGAGAGAGAGAAGGTAGACTAGGATCAGAAAAGGAATCAAAGGGAATATCTGCACAGAAGTGAGCCCAAAGGTTGAAAAAGAAGAGATAAGGAAGCCAAGAGAGAGAGAGAGAAGATGAGGGGGCCATGAACAGAGTTTTGGGGTACCTCACTGGTGCCTGGAGTCGGAGGAGACTACAGCACCAGAGCCAAAAGAGGAGCAATTGTAGAGCTATTAGTGGAACCTGGTCAGTAGGGTACCAGAGACCCCAGTGGAGAGTTCAAGCCAGTTAAGTAGTATGAGGTAAACAATGGTGCTGACTGCAGCACTGATGGTGAGGGGAGTAAAATAAGCTTATAAATACAGTCCATTGCATCCAATAGTAAACTCATAAAGTTGTAATATGGTCACAGTTTTCCCTTTCGTTTTCTTCTTTATGGAAGTTTTTTTCTCACTTCATGAGCTAGTGTACTGCCTGAAATTAATATAAGCTTTCAAAACGAGTGATCTTATTACTTCTTATACCTATTGCTTCTTAAACCTGAAGTATTTTTCTTTCACCTTCTGCTACTTGGAAGATTTCCTACCTGACGGTACCTGGTGTGATTTGTGTAACATTACCTAAAGGATAATTCTATTCCTCCTCCTCATACTGTGCATCACTAGCCCTGTGATCCTACTGTCTGTGAGACCACAAATAATTAATAAGAGCCAATCACCTTCAGCCAAGTCGGTCACATGTGGTGTCAAAATAAGCGAGGTCACAGTGCGGATGAGGTATGAAGAGGAACAGAACAAAATCAGTCTCCAAGAACAATACTGCTCTTTACATCATACATAATGCTGTCACATAAAAACTCTTCTAATGAGTATATCAAAAAGAGAAAAATATCTTAGAAATAAAAAGAACTGTTCGGAATGGTTTAGAGCCCCCTTCTAGGTTTGAATGAGTGTTTTACCCCTGAAATGTGTATTTTAGAGGACTATGGAGTACCTTTATGGGGACCTAGGAAAGTGTATATGGTGCTGCAGTAGCCAAATTACTAATTCTTCACCACTGGAAGGAAGCGTCCCCTCCCACCAGACTGGAATGGGTCCGGGAAATGTTACTTGCTTTGTACACTGAAAGATCTACTGCTTGCTTATTTCATACTTTACTACTATACAAATTGCGCTGGGAGAGTTTTCACTCACTACTTACGAATCAGCAATGATAATTGGGCTGTCAGCGCCAGATTTTCTTTTTCCTGTCCACTTCAGCTTCCTTGGTTCGGTTACTTTGGCTGCCCATTATATCTATGTTGTCCTTTCCTTTTCCCTCACTTTTGTATTTTATAGGTATATCAACCTTTCTCTGTTCTGTAACCATATAGTGAGGCATTGCTTTAATCTGCATGTCCACCTGGGGGTTTTACTTTTCAGTGAGGGGTGATTTTAATAGGTATTTAGGCTTCTTGTTCAGTTTTCTTTTGTTATTGTTGTAACTTGTTGTTGTATTGTTATTTTGTTTTTTGTAAAATTCAATAAAGTTTACTGAATTGTTAAAAAAAAGTAAGACCTGTTTTGTTAATATTCTACAGTCAGATCTGGAATCAGAATCACTAAAGTACAGAAAATGTCCAAAAATCAAGCATGGGTGATACTCCTCTGAGACTGCCACTGGGAGAGGTGACACAGCATTATATACCCTTTATTCAAATCATGTACTGCTAGATAAGTAGCCTGAATTAGAGCATATGGTATATAGAGAATAATGCCTGGGCAGCCATACACAGTAATCCAGTGTTCTCATCAGGAGGTTTCAGTGGCAACCACAGAACCTCAAGAGCAAAGTTTGACAGTTTCCAGGTTGCCATGGAAACCTCAAGATGCCAACACAGGCTTGCCCGTGTATGGCTGCCCATATATTATCTCTTATAGTATAGGAGCAACATTATTACAAGCCTGAGTCAAATAAATATAAAACAGCGCCCCCGACCAACTCTATACAATTAATGCTCACTGCTTGATCTGCCCCTTTCTCACTCTCTCGCCATTGGGGCTGCTCCCACCAGGCGCTTTCCCTCTTTCTGGCTGTTCTTATGGTTCTCACCATCATAGCCAGACTGTTCGCCGCATGACCACTGTTGATAATGTAAATTAAAACAAAAAACATGGCTTTCACCATCGCTGACACTGTCTTGTTTGCATGAGCATCAGCAATCTGAGCCACGGCTCGAAAAAGGTGGCCACACATGTACGTTTCAAGTTGTGCTGCAGTACTGACGTTCATACTGCAGCACAACAAAGCTATTCTAGGGATGGGATTCCATCTAGATTGGCATTCTACCATACAGATATAGGAATATCTTCACCATTGATTCACACTAGTGGGTCTTTGATGGAGGTGCTAGGACCCTGCATGAGCCAGAACTTTTCAGGAGGGCTTGCGTCAAGTTAAGCTACGTGTGTGCAGCACTGAAAGAGGGAACTTGGGGCATCAGCCCACAACCACCTCAGTACTTTTTTTTTTTTTTTTTTTTTACAAGGAGGTTCATCATAACCTAACAAGTACTTCTGACAACCTAAGGGCATGACAGTCCTGGTAATCTGAGAAAGAAGAGTCAAGAAACCAGTAACAGTGTCTTCACAGCCCAAACCATGAGCAAGGGGTGAAGACCAATAAAGCATACTGGGGTGAGCCCAGGGGAAGGTGGCTGGGTGTGTGAATCAGTGGTGAAGATATATCTAGAAGATCAAGAATTACGGGTGAGTACACAATTTTTATATCATCCAGAAATCAATCTTTATTGATTCACACTAGTGGGTCAGAGTACCGAAGTCAGACAAAATACCCAGGACTAGGGTGGTAGCAATCAATGACTTACTCAGGACAGAAGTCCATTCAGTATAGTCCTGCCAAAGGTGGCATGCTGTCTGACATGGCCATCCAAGATATTGTGCTTAACAAAAGTGTGCACTGTGCTCCAAGTAGCAGCTCTGCAGATATCACTGATAGGTAGAGAGTGAATCTCTGCCAAGGATGTGGCAACTGCTTTAGTGGAGTGAGTACATACTTGACCCTCTAGCTTGACAATGAGCCATGGCATAGAAATGGTGTAGGCAGCTGACAATCCAGGCAGAAATGCACTTGATTATAGCAGGCTGTCCCTTCCAATTAGGGTCGAAGGAGACAGTTATTTGGATTGCCTGCAGTCCTTAATTCTGTCCAGGTAAAACGTAAGGACCCTCTTAACATCACAAGAATGGAGAGTGCGCTCGCCTTCATTCTGGAAGTTGACAAAGTAGGTAGGCAACACTAGTGGCTGGTTCAGATAGAACTCCAACACAACTTTAGGCAGGAACTTAAGGTGTGTGCAGAGAACTACCTTGCCCTTGTAGAAAACAGCATATGGAGGATCTGTGACCAAGGCATGGATTTCAGACACACTGCGAGTGGAGGTGATGACCACTAGAAAAGATACCTTCCAAGTTAACAACTTCAGCTCACAAGTCACAAGGGATTTGAAAGGTTTCCGAGTGGCCACATCCAGGATAAGGTTGCTATCCCAGGCACCCAAACCAGCTGCAGACAGCCCTCCTGAAAAATAAACACACTGGAGATGTGTCTGACCAAGATGTAGTAAAACAATGTGTCACAAACCCACTCCTGAGGGTCAGGTCCACTGAGCTCACAGTGCCCACCCCTAAATGCAATCCATGACAGGGAGGGGGAAATGGGATACTCTCTGTCCTTCTATAGTGCTCACTGAATTCACAACTGAACACTTGCCACAAAGTCCCAGGGTCCCCTATTTACTCTGGATCAGGGTACAATACTAGTCTTGAGTCTTGTAGCCAAATATGAACCCTTCTTGATTGTTACACAAGGGAAGGGGGGGAGATCCAGGCATTACAATCTCTTCGGGGTAGCGTTGTAACCCTGATTCTGCCTTCTCCCACAAGACGTGCAATAACCTGGTTCAAATCCCCACAGACCCTTCGTTGAGCCTTTGGTATTCCCCCTATCTTTATCCAGACTTTCCCTTTTCAGACCCTTGTTCAATTTGGTAGCTTATGATGGCACCCATTAGCAATAACAATTAGTCACAGATTATTACTGAAACATCCCACAATTGCACACACACAATATAACAGTCTTGCTCAGGTGGGTTTCTTAAAAACAAATGTTTTTACTAAATAATTATCATACATTTACAACGAAAAGGTTTTATCAATTTGGTCACAGAATACCACAAATAAAAGTAGATAATATACATGAAAAATGCACTATAACTTATCTAAAGTTCTACCTTAATGTTCATAGTGAACTAAAAGTTAAAAGAATAAATAAAGTCTGAAGAATCATTTCCTTCTCTTGCAGCCACTGGCCTTCAGTGTCTTCTAGCACTTGGTCTTGTCTTGTCAGGAGAGTGTCCAAAAGCAAAGTGTGCCAAAATGCACTGAGCTTCTGTTTGGAGGCCCTGTTTATAGGAATGGCCTCTCCAGTCTGTGACACTGTCCTTAGTCAGCTGGTGGCCTTGTCTTTTTGGGCCAGTAGATGTCACTCTTGTGCTTTCCCAAAAGTTTAGGGAGTTATGATTACTACCTTTTGGCACATTAATAACATTTTTAGAATGTGTGCCTTTGATGTCTTACTGGTAAAATAATTTACACTAGCTTGTTAAGAAGGGCTATTTCCAAAAACCTGGTTTCCCAGGCATCCTGCCTTTCAAGTGCAAAGGTTTATGACAGGCGATGGTTTTCTGGCACATCCTTGTTTTGGCTTCCTGCCCAGCAAGCTTCCCTCTCAGGTTAGAGGAAAGTTAAACATTTTAAAAATCCAGTCTCTCCGCAGGCTTGGTGGCGTAGAGGGCTGGGGCACTGGCGCCTTTACCTCCTCCCACACTGAGGACCCCGGAAGCAACCTCGGGTCTTGGAGGGAGGAAGATCCAGCGTCTCACGGACTGCTCTCCTCCTTCGGGGAGGGAACGTGGGGAGGATCACTGAGCCACTGACCCGTGGCAGCTGCTGGGGGCTAGTGCAGGCCCGGCTATCAATGTGTGGGCTGGTGTGAGCAGGCATCTGGTGCACTGCGGGCAAGCATGTGCGAAGGACCGTCCTTGATGCCATTGCACGTTCACACCATGGGGTGACTAAGGGACAAAACCACTAACCCTCCGGAGCAAGTGACGGCAGACATAATCAGCACCGAGGTGGACCCACTTAATTCAGCTCCCCTTCAGCCCCCGGCCTCTGCAGTGTGTGGAATAAATCCCTGCTGTGAAGCGACCTGGGATGGCAGGGTGGGAAAGGGTTTGAGCTCTGACTGGGTCTGGGGCAGCAGCAGAGAAAAGGATGCCTGAAGAGGGGAACCATAGGATCACTGCCCCCCCAGCCGAGGAGGTAAAATAAAATAAAAAATAAAAATATCCAGTCTCTTTCTCTATGTGACCCTGTCTTCCATTTTCCTTGTGGTAGTTTAAACATACATAAAATATAACAGAATACAACACCATGTATCTGTACAGCTGACTGGCAGTGGCATAGCTCACCACACAATGTATCCTGAAAAACAACTTATTACAATGATCCAGGTCACCCCAAATTTCAATAAAATATTTACGTTTACTTCTCAACATTTCTCAGCAATTCACGCTGCTTCCTCAAGAGTAGTGTAGACCTTAATCTGGATTTATTATTTCCTTTATGTCAGTTCACCATATTATCGGCACTGGCTGCTGCTTCTTTTTATTTTGTCTGTAGTCCCATCTGCTCCAAAACTGTTGGATTAAAGCGGTCTTTATTACGGCATCAAGGGTCTGTTTTTTAAAACGGCAGCCACAAAGTAGTGGCCAGTGCAAATAATACAGTGAATTGATATCCCAGGCAGCCACTGGTTTCCTAATGGGAAGTCGTGTGTGTGTTTGTGTGTGTGTGTGTAAGATGCAGTGGCAGCTGTGCCAGGTGGAGGGTACTGACAAGCTCATGGTATGCAGATATAGCACACAGGTAGTCCTTCGCTATAGAATACTACAGGCCAGCATCAGAAAGGTCTAGTAAGTACTTCAGACCCTTGTCAGGAGGGCACCCAAAGGGGTCTAATGTGGGTTTTGGAGCACCAAATGGAAAATCTTTTCCACTTTGATATGCAAGTTTTCCTAGTGGAAGGCTTACGAGCACCCAAAATTATCTTGGAGACCCTCCAAGATACCTTGTAACTGTTAACTTGTATCTCTTCAGAAGCCAGGTAGGAAGATGAAGGGTTGCACAGGCTGGGATGGACCAGGTGACCCTGAGTCAGTAACTCTGAGTGCAAGAATCCTCAGTTTGCTGACAGACTGTTTAACAGAGGAAACCATATCTGTTGGGGCCAGCAAGGGGAGGCTAGAATCCTCCTGCACTCTTGTGCCTCCAGTTTGGGCAGTACACTCTGCACTAGAGGGACTGCATACAGAAAAAGATTTTGCCATTGCAGTCTGAATGCATCCTAATAGAAAAAAACATGTTCTGGACTTCTGGAGCAAAATCGAGGCAGTCTGGCGTTGAGTGGGGACGCAGAAAGGTTCACATCTGGGGTGCGCCACTCGACAAACAGCGATCCCACCATGTCTGGAGTTACTGACCACTCGTAAAGATTGACCTCTTTTCAGCTGAATTCATCTGCTGGAGTATTTTGGACTCCTGGCAGATAAATGGCTTGGAGCAGGATCCCCTGTTCAGACATCAGACATTTTCTCTTTTTAAATTTGTAGTATTGTTTGTTTTATTTGTCCCCCTCTGTGAGAGAGAGTGGAGGAGTGATTTTATTTATAGTTTTTGATATTGATAGGTTTATTTTTGTTTCTATATTTTTGTTTTTTTTTTAGTTAATTTGTTTAATTATAAATGTGTTGGCGAGGTTTAGTGACGGTTGGGCGTTATTCCCCACCAGGCTCAGGGAATTGCGCTCCTTTGAATGTCCACTATTGTCATCTGACACCTATTTTAGGTGTCGACGTTGGGCATCCTTAGGAAGTGTGGGTGAAGGTGAGAGCTGGGCCGGGGGGACAGAAAAGGGGAGGGCGGATTGGGGTTTTGGTGTCCAGGAGACGACCTGGGGTGAAATGGGGTCAGGATAGAGGTTATTCCTGTCTTGTCCCCATACCCAAAGGTTCCGATGTTAATGGACAGGTGCCGAGGTCTTCCCTGACAGCTCATCCCACCTTGGCGGTGTTATGCAATGCCAGATCAATTAAAAACAAGACAGCTATTATAGCTGATCTTGTTGGATCAACTGATCTGGCTTGCATCACCGAGACCTGGCTGGATGAAAATCCAGGCCCTATATTGGCCTCGGCAACTCCAGCTGGGTTCTCAGTGATACACCGTCCAAGGTTGGATCGTAGGGGCAGGGGTGTGGCCATTATGTTTAAGACTGAGCTGGGTCTTGTGGATGTGCCACTGGGAAGTACCAGATCCTTTGAATATATCCTGGGAAAGGGTGTAGGCTGCAGGATTCTCCTCATCTACCGTCCACCAGGTGACGATGGAGAATTCCTGCAGGAGATAGCAGACTTCATCGTTGACTTGGTGTTGAGGTTCCCCAGATTGATAGTTCTGGGGGACTCCAATGCCTGGGTCGATGATGAACTCTCGCATTTTGGTCAAAATCTCCTCCAGCTGATGAATACGCTGGGCCTAACACAGGTGGTTACCTCCTCGACCCAGATAGGGGGTCATTCACTGGATCTGGTCTTTCTTTTGGGTATGGAGATCGCTGATTTGGGGTGGAACCTGTCAGCTGGTCTGACCATCACACCATAAGGTTCAGTTTCAGGGCCCCCCCCCCAATAGGTCTGCCCCTACGGAGATGGTTCGGTACCGCCCTTTAAGGGGTATTAACCCCAGTGATCTAACGGCGGTACTGGATCTATCGAGTTTGTCGGGTGAATGCATGAGTCCAGATGATCTTGTATTAGCCTATAATAAGGCTGTGGGAGATGCTCTGACAAAATTGCTCCTGTTCGCTTGGTCTCTCGCCTGGCCCAAGGAGCCCTTAGTTTGATGGCCCTTGAAGGAGTTAAGGCGAGTTGGCCGAAGACTGGAGAGAGCCTGGCGGAAGTCGGGCCTTGATGCTGACAGGCTTCGGTTGATGACACATTATGATAGCTATCAATCAGAAATCACTCGTAAGAAGGCAGAATTCCTGTCCAGAGAGATTTCTGCTGCACAAAATCGACTGGCTCAGCTTTTCCAGACCGTGGCCAGATTGTGCAATCCAATCTGTCTTCAGCCCAGAGAAGCTTTTTCTCAGCTAAGATGCGAGGAGTTTGCTCGGTTTTCTGCAGATAAGGTTGCCAGCATCAGGTCCGGCATCGGTCCGACCTCTATGGGGGACTGCAGTGGTCGTCGAGAAGTGACATGTCCTCGGTCTGTCTGGTCAGATTTTCGCCGGCTGGAGTTCGGGGACATTGTGAAGATCATCCAAACAATGCGACCAACTAGTTGTAGTTTGGATCCGGGCCCTACACCTCTTTTAGTAGGATGTGTAGAAGTTATCTGCCCAATCCTTGCTGACATTGTCTGGAAGTCTTTGGAGAGGGGGGTCTTTCCTGACCCCATAGGAGGCAGTCGTTCGACCACTCCTTAAAAAATCCTCCTTGGATCCAGATTGTCTAGCCAACTACCGGCCTATCTCTAACCTGCCATTTGTTGGTAAGGTTATTGAAAAGGCAGTTGCGTTGCAATTGGATGATCATCTTATAACTCACAATGTCTATGATACTCTCCAGTCTGGCTTTACGAAAAGGCATAGCACAGAGACTGCCCTTGTCCGGGTATTGAGCGACCTCCTAATGGACAGAGATCAAAAGGCATGTACCATTCTGGTCCTTCTCGATCTCTCTGCTGCATTTGACACTGTAGACCATGGAGTGCTGTTGGAGCGCCTGCGGGTTTTTTGTGGGCTGTCTGGTACAGTCCTCAAATGGTTTCGTTCTTACCTTACGGACAGGTTTCAGAGAGTTGTCACTGGAATTTATTCCTCTGGCACTCACTCCCTGCCTTGTGGGGTACCACAGGGCTCCTTTTTAGCTCCTATGTTGTTTGCAGTGTATATGCTGCCATTGGGAGAAATCATCAGGCGATACAGTCTGGGTTTCCACTGCTATGCAGATGGTACTCAGCTGTATCTGTCCTTTCTCCCTGGTCAGGGTGATGCACTCTTTGTACTGAACAACTGCCTTGCGGAGATCAGACTTTGGATGAGTTCCAGCTGGCTGAGACTCAATACGGATAAGACTGAGGTATTGGTAGTGGATCCAGGTCATCCGGGGGCGGGTTTGGGAGCTGGACAACCATCAGGTTTGTTACTTGGTGGGATACAGCTCTCTACCTCCAATCAGGTGTGAAATCTGGGCGTTATCTTTGATGGTGGTCTGACCCTAAAATCTCAGGTGTCAGCTGTCATCAAATCCTCTTTTTACCATCTGAGGAATATCGTCCGGGTGAAACATCTGGTTCCTCTGGGGGATCTTCCAACATTGGTCCACGGCTTTGTCACTACCCGTCTGGACTACTGCAATTCCCTCTACCTAGGGCTACCAGGGGTTGATATCAGCCGCCTCAGCTGGTGCAGAATCGGCAGCCAGGCTTTGACTGGAGACTTCTAGAGACAGTCATATTAAACCTATTGTCTCGCAGACTGCACTGGCTGCCTGTCTGGTGGCGGATCACCTTAAGGTTGGTTTACTAACCTTTAAAGCTCCTACATGATCAGGCACCGTTACCTGAAAGATCTCCTGATTCCCTACTGCCCTCCGCCCTCTCCGCTCCGCCAATCGAGGGATTGCTGGAGATTCCCAGGGTTTGATTAAAGACATCAGGATCGCGCGCTTTTGCTTTTTCAGCACCAACCCTGTGGAATTCTCTACCTCGCTGGTTGAGAGAATGCCCAACCGTCGATAGTTTTAAGGTTGCTTTAAAAACATATTTATTCAATTTAGCTTTTACTTAGTCATGGCTGACATTTTAATATATGGAAATTTTATTATTTTGTATATGTTTTATGTACAGTGCCTTGGATCGAAAGGCGCTATATAAATAAAGTTGGATTGGATTGGATCATTCCCCCACTCTTAACACCTCCTTGCAGAGACAGTAAGAGTGTGCTCCTCACTGTTTCTTGATACAGAATACCACAGACTTGTCTGTCTGGAGGAGAACTGTTTTGTGGCTGACAAGATCCTCTAGAACTCAAAGGCCATACAAAACAGCTCACATCTCCAACACATGGATGTGGGGATGAGTCTCTGATGGGTCCCAGACACCTTGTGTTTGGCGGCCACGTCAATGGGTTCCCCACCCAAAAAGAAAGGCATCCATGGTGAGAGTCACCTGAGGCTCCGGTTGGGAGAAGGGAAAGCCCTGAAGGAGACTGTCCTCCACTGACTACCATGTGAGTGACTGAACCAGGAGCTTGGTTACCTGAATGGGGGAGGTCTGGGGATGTGGTGCTTGTAAGCACTGAACACCCACTGAGTTGTTTTCATGAGCAACCATGCCAGAACCACTGTGAACACTGATGAGGCTATCAGACCCACCACGCGGTGCATGGAATAGGCTTGAACAGATCTGCACTTCATTATGTAGCATGCCACCTGCAGGTTCGCCTGCATTCTGCTCTCTGGAAGGAAGGGTGGGCCTTGGTCATAGCCAGAAGAGTACTTATGAACAGCAGCTACTGAGAGGGTTGGAGCTTAGACTTCTCTAGATTCAGTGGAAGCCCTATGGAGGTAAAGAACTGAGAGGTCGTGGCCACTGCCTGTTCAGTCTCCTGCATCGATGGACTGGCGATCGGCCAACCATCCAGGTAAGAATAAACCTGGAGTCCAGTTATATCAGGTGCACTGCAAGTACTGCAAAGCACTCTGTAAAGACTCAAGGCTCTATGGAGAGCCCGAAGGGTAGGACTCCTGTCCCAGCACAACAAACAGAAGGCAGCTAGCGTGCACAAGTATGTACTGATATGCATGCTGCTTATCCTGGAAAGCTAACCAATCCTGAAGTTTCAGGAAAGGAAGCAGAGAACCTAGAGAAATCATCTGAAATTTTTCTCGATCCATGAACTTTGTTCAGATTTCTGAAGTCGAGAATGGGGCACATGCCTACTGATTTCTTTGGTACTAGGAAATAGCAGGAGTAGAAGCATGTGTTTCATTCCAACTCTGGCACTATTTCCACTGTCCTGTTGTTCAGAAGGCCCACAATCTCCTGCACCAGAAGCTCTAGTATATGAGCTGATAAGAGGGGCTGCCTTCTGGGTGGATAGTCCAGAGGGATTTCTGTGAAGTCCAGGGAGTTCTCTCTCTCGGATGATCCTGAGGACCCACTTGTCTGTCATAATGGCCTCCCACTGATGATAAAACTGGGTCAGGTGCTCCCCTCTCAACTGGGAGGAGAGTTCTTAAAGAAACCACATCCTTTCCCCGCTGAGGATTAGCAGGAACTGGCCTGGAAGTCTTAAGGGTCATTCTAGTTTTCTGAGTTCCCTCAAGACACTTCTCTACCTGCTATCCAAACAGGTAAGTACCATCAATGGGAATGTTCATAACTGTTGCTGGACATCCTGAGAAAAGCCAGACATACTTAGCCAGGAATGCCTTCTGATACAGATGCCGGTAGTGGCAGAGCGAGAGGCAGTATCAAAGGCATCCATAGCAGTTTTGAGCTGATAACTGTTGAGACACATTTCCATGTGTGGCAGTCAGCAGAATCTTTTGCTTAGTTTCAGAATCTGACAGAGATTCTGCCAGAGACTTATACAAGCTCCAAAGGATATACTCATATTTGGAAAAATTCCCTTGGTAGCTAGCAATCTGCATGCCATATGCAGCTGCTGTGTAAGCCCACTTGCCCATGATGTCAATCCTATGCGACTCCTTGTTAATAGGGTGCGCAGTGACCTCTTGGGGAAGAATGACTGTTATTCTCAGTGAGAACAACAATGGCATCCACTATAGGTTGATAAACATACATTGGTCTATCCTTAGAGGTAGTGTATGTTCCGTCTTATCTGCTTACAGACAGGTGAAATGGAAGCAGACCCATTTCAGTCTGCATCAGACAAGGTTTTTAATGAGGGCAGAATAAGAGGAAAGAACAGCTACGTACGTAACGCAACAGAGGATCTTCAAGACAATCTCTTCCCTTAGGATACACCTTTGGAACTATATTCGCGTCTGTGCTAGAACTGCACAGACACTTTTCCTAACCAGGGGCCGCCCACAATGATGTAATGTGTCAGCATCGACACAAATGTGAGCGGACCCATTTCTTCTTAGTTCATAACCAGAGAATGTGCTTGGAGGACTCTTTTCTTGGAGAACCAGGAGATTATACCAGTGCTTCTGATGTCAGGCAGAAGTAGGTGCTAGAGAAAGCAACCATGCAAGTTCCCAAGGCAGAACTGGATGCCACATTCCCCTAGAGCTGATAAAATGGGAGAAGGAAGGAGGACCGGCATAGCCTAAGGGAAGAGATTCTCTCGAAGATCTACTGCTACAGAAAGTATGTACCTGTTCTATCTTCTTTGAGGATCTCTCTTCCCTTAGAGCGCACCTTTGGAATGAGTCCCAAACAGTCCCGAAAGCTAATTGGAAGGTTGGTGAAGTCTGTTCATGACAGCAGACCCTGCAGAACAAGGTTGAAGTTCGCTCATCTACGAGAAACAATGTCTAGACTGTAGTGTTTTGTAAAGGTATGGACAGTACTCCAGATGACTGCAGCTCAGATGTCAGCCACACTGACATTTCTGAAGTAAGCAACAGATGTGATCATGGCCCTTGTGGAATGACTACAAACTGCACCAGAAGTTCCTTACCATACTTCCCAGAGCAGAATACAATGTGCTAGTCATTTTTGACAAGCACTGGTTTGATACAGGGGCATCCTCTTTCCCAGGGGCAAATGAAACAAAAAGCTGAGAGGACTTTCTGTAGTCCTTGGTCTGAGTAATACATAGAGAATAATGCATATGTAGGGAGTTGATATGGAGTTTTTTCACACACACAAGTTGTGTGATAATATGTAAACCTCAAGAGCGAAGCTCAAGAGGTTTTACTATTATCACACAACGAGGATGTGTGAAAAAACTCCATTTCTACCCCCTACATGTGTTTTATTTTTTATAACTGGCACTAAAAAAAATTCCCTGGAAGAATTACCACTATGAGGCGATGGAGCTCTAACGCCACACTTCCATATTAATAGGCACGCTCCACGCTATTCAAGGACTGACATCACATAACGTACAGCGTGAGGGCATGCCTAATAGTACGAACTTTGGCCGCGGGCTCCGTGTTGGTTTTGACAAATTAAATAAATGAAATAAATAAATGCTGCACACATACAGATCTCTAAACCGGAGGGTAAGCTACAGAATTCATTTAAAATGATTACGCTTTCTCATTTGGATCTGTAAGTTATGGAGGTCATGCTATGAGTTTGAAGCTGTTTACTCTGGAATGTGAGTGCTGCAGGCTTCTTGGCACGAGACCGTAAAGGCTTTTTTCGTATCAACCTCCAGGTTTATACTACTTTTTACAGAACGCGAAAATGGGTTGATAACAGAGATCACCAGTTATTATAGTATAGTACTTATGTAAGGACTTACCGAAACAGTAGATCTTCAGGATAATCACTTTCCTCAGTCCACACCTATGGAACTATTGCCGCCAGGTGCTAGGACCACATGGAAACTTTTTTGTTGGCAGTCTACCAAGGGTCACCCACAGTGACATCAGATGTCAACGTCCTTCACTATATAAATGTCGGGGGCCAGGGGCCCTCCTCAGTGCCCCACCAGAGATCATTCTTAGAGGACCTACTCCTAGGGAACTGACAGAGAGAGAGAGAGAGAGAGAGAGAGATGAAGGTTCCCACTACCAACCGAGGTAGAACAGAAGGTAGAATGTCCAGGAAAGAGAGACAGGGAAGAAGAAGCTCTGAGTCCAAGGGGGACAGAGGGTGGGATGGCATGGCCTAATGAAAGAGATTCTCTCGAAGATCTACTGTTATGGGTAAGTCCTTACATAACTGTACTATCTTACTTTGAGGATATCTCTTTGATCAGGTCACACCTATGGAACAAGTCCCAAGCAGTACTGACAGAGACATAGTCTGGGAGGCTGGAGCCTATAAGCCTAAAGAAGGAGGGTTGAAGCACAGCCAAGCCGAAGCCTGCCTTTCTTCTAGAGGCAATGTCCACACTGTAGTGTTTTGTGAAAGTGTGGACAGTACTCCAAGTTTCAGCAGTGCAAATTTCTGCAGATGACACATTCCTGAAACAGGAAAAAGAAGTGGCCATGCCTCTGGCTGAATGGCCACTCAAAACCCCAGGAAGTTCCTTACCGTACTTCCTATAACAAAATGTCATACAGTTGGCCAACCATTTGGACAGGCACCATTTAGAAACTAGTACGGCCTCCTTCCCAGGAGTGAAAAAATACAAAAAACTGTGAGGACTTCCTGCAATCCCTCATACGGTGACCATAATATCTGAGTATTCCATGTACATCTAAAGTATAGAGCAATGCTTCCCCTGGACTGGCATGCAACAGAATATAAACGGGCAGGTGGATGATCTGATTCAAGGTAAACTCAGACACCACCTCTGGCAAGAAATTAAGGCTGGTATACAAAGACACTATCTTTGTGGAAAATTAAATAAGGATGCTCACACATAAGAACCTGAAGCACAGAAATCCTTTGAGCCAAAGAGATTGCAAGTACAAATAATGCTTTCCATGAAAGGAAGCATAGGCTGCAACTCACTGCTCGCTCAAAAGGAACCAATGTAAGTTTCTCAAGCACATACTTTAGGTCCCACGGGGGGACTGGATTGCGAATGGGAGGTTTCATATGCAGAATACCTCTCAAAAAGATATGGGAGACCTCTAATTGGGCTATCATATGCCCATCAACAGGGGCATGGAAAGCTGATATAGCTGCCAGATGCACCTTCACTGAGGAATACTGCAGACTGGAGTCTGACAGTGACAGCAAGTATTCCAACACCACACTGACCGAACAAGTAAATGGGTCCATATTTTATGAAGTGGCACATAAAATGAAACACTTCCACTTCAAAGAGTATGTATGCCTGGTAGAAGGCTTTCTGGCTGCAACCAGCACATCAGCAACTTTTGTAACACCACAAATCGTACTATGAATACGTCTTCAGAAGCCATGCATGCAGGTGCAGGGACTTAAGGTCCGAATGGAATAGAGCTCCTTTGTCCTGTGACAACAGGCCTCTGCACAGAGGCAAGGGTACTGGAGGCCTGACTGCTAGTTGCTGCAGCAGCGGTAACCATGTTTGTCAAGGCCACAGAGCTGTAATGAGGATGAGGGTCACACCTCCATCTGTAGTTTCAGTAACTCTCTCTGTATTAATAAAATGGGAGGGAATGTATACAGAGACCTCCCTTTCCAACAGAGGGACACAACACGTCTCACTGAAAAACTCCAGGCCCTGGGCGAGTGAGCAGAAATGCAGTAGTTTTGCACTGTGTGGGGACACAGAGGTGTCTGGACGACCCCACCTTGCAAAGAGGCATCCACCACAGAGATCAGCAGTTCCTGTTCGTATATTTTTTTTATTTATTGAGATATTCAGAAAGACCTTTGAGTCAAAGACTCATTTACAAAGGTTCCACATCATACATAAAGTACAGAAGGACGAAACATGGTTTACAGGTTGTTAGCACATAACAAACGATCTTACACAGTAATAATAATTTTTTTTACACATGGTTACACATTTGTTTCAGAGGGTGAGCTACCCTTCCAGGTGATGTATGACTTAACAGGAGAATCGCACAGCCATAGAGGAGCAGAGAGGTTCCGAAGTGGCTGCTTGTCAAAAATAAGTTACATCGTGGGGGCCATATGCAAGGGGTAGTCAGAAAAGTTAGGGCTCACGGGGAGGGGCCAGTTGCAGTCACACAGGTCGGAGGCTTGTAGGTGATTCCTTAGTCTGGTTTTGAAAGGGCCAAGCCTAGTTTCTTCCGTGATTAGGCTAGGGAGCTCATTCATCCAGGATGGGGCTTTGTAGCTGAAAGTTCGCTGGAATTGGGAGGTCCGGCCACATGGTATCCATAGCAATGGCTTGTTCGAGCTACGGGTTGTTCTGCCTGGCGGTGTTGTGAGGTTAAATGGGTTTAGGCGGGGGGGGGGTGAGGCCTAGGACAATTTTTTGGACAATAGGCAGGTGTGATACCTGATTCTGTTGTCAAGGTTTAGCCAGTTTGCGGTGCTGTAGAGGGTGCATGTGTGTGTGTGAGGCGATCACATCCTAGGATGAGCCGGCAGGCTTTGTTAAGCACAAGCCGGAGACGGTTTAGGCCTGTGGAGGCTGCTGCACTGTAGACGAGGATGCCGCAGTCCAGCAGGGAGAGGACAGAGGAGTTTATGGTGAGTTTTAGCACTTCAGGGGTGAGGAAGTGTTTGTATCGGTAGAGAACTCCTAGTCTGGAGCTAAGGGCAATTGACAGGTGTAGGATATGGAGGTTAAAGTTGAGGGAAGGGTCTAGTGGGATCCCTAGATATTTAAAGTTGCTTACTTGTTCTAGGGGGTCAGTTTAGCGGTGAGAAATTGGGGGCAGAGGTTTCTGAGGTGGTTCTGTGGATGTGAGAAAATCATGACTTTCGGTTTATTGTAAGACGTTGGGTGGCAAGCCATTGTTCAATTTCTCGGAAAGCGTGTTGGAGAGTTTGGAGGGTGCCGGGTCAGAGGCGTACAGGACAGCATCGTCCACGTACAGTAGGAGGTTGCTGGGGCAGGCAGATGGGAGGGAGTTTAGGTATAGACTGAAGAGTAAGGGGCCCAGTATGGAGCCTGGTGGGACACTGGAGCGGAGAGGGGGACAGGACAGTGCCAACCTTGACCATCTGTTTTCTATCGGTGAGGTAGCTGGTAAACCAGTTCATTGCATCCTTGGAGAAGCCAGTGTGAGCCAGAGTGTTTAGTAAGAGGGCATGGTTGACGGTATCAAATGCCTTAGATAGGTGCACAAAGATGGCGCCAGTGAGGTGGCCATGGTCCAAAGCAGAGTGAACATGGGAGGTAAATTCAAGGAGGGCTGTGGTGGTACTATGACCCTTTCAGAAGCCGTGTTGCTGGTTGGTTAGCAGGTGATATTTATTAAGGTGGTCAGTAAGTTGGTCGGCAACTATGCATTCTAGCGCTTTAGATGGGGGGGTAGAATGGAGATGGGGCGGTAGTTGTTGGTGGATGTTCGGTCCCCATTTTTGTGGATGGGTGTGATGTAGGCCGATTTCCAGGGGGTGGGGAATTTCCCTTGACAGAGGGAGTAGTTTAGAATGTGGGTGAGTGGGGCTAGGACTTCCAGGAGGGTGAGGTGGAGAAGTCTCAGGTTCAGGGAGTCTCGGCTATAGTGATGGTGGCTAATGTCCTTGGTTAGGTAGGGCTTTGCTGTCTCTGGAGTGAGGACTTGTAGATAGAAAGGAGAAGCGAGGGGAGCTGGGGGGATTTTGGCTGGGGGTCAAAGAAGTTTGGGGGAGCACATGGGAGAGATCAGTGAAGGCCGAGTTTAGGGCTGCGGCGATATTGAGGGGGTCGGTAGAGAGGCTACCCTCAATTTGTATTTGGTCAGGTGGCAGATTAGGGGTTTTGCCACAAAGCTCCTTAATGTTTTCCCAGAATTTGTGCCCAGAGCCCCAGGTGGAGGTTAAGGTAGCTTTGTAATTATCTGCTTTGGCAGTGCGTATGGCCTGGGTGCACTTGTTTTGGGCTTCCCTATACTGTTGCCTGTCCAAAGGTCGTTGTGTCTCGTTAGCTAGGTGCGATAGGTCGTCACGCTGTCGAAGGAGGCCTAGGAGGTGAGTCTGAGAACCAGGGGGCATGGTTTCCCTTGGACATAGTTTTGGTAAGGGGGGGGGCGAACTTGTCGCAGGCCGTATTGAAAGTGGTGATGAATAGGTCAAGGGCTCGGTCTGGGTCGAGGGTGTTTGCTAGGGGAGTCCAATCCCAGTCTCTGAGGTGGGCCTTGAGTTGAGCTAGTTTGCCAGGCCTAAGTTTGTGTTGAGGGGCTTTGAGGGAAGTGCCAGACCAGTTGCAGATGACCGGTGAGTGGTCACTTAGAGCATCAGGGAGGACCAGGGTACTGGTAATTTTGTGGTGGCAGTTTGTGAAGACTAAGTCTAGTAGAGAGGCTGTCCCCGTATGTGTGTTAACCCCGGTAGGAGTTTTGATGACTTGTGTGAGATCGAGGGCAGCAGCCTTGTTGATGGACTGTGACCAGCTCAGCTGATCCGAGATATTCTGAACACCTGGTAGATGCACAGCTGATAACTCCACACCTGTTCTAGCATCCAGTACCACACTCTCTTTGCTTCCCGACACAGGGGGGATAGGAATGAGTCCCCCCTTGTTTGTTTATGTAATGTATAACTCTGACGTTGTCAGTCTCTGCTAGCAGATAACCCAGAGTCAGATGCTCCTGGAAAGCGTGGAAAGCATGGAGACTGTATAGAACAGCTCTAATCTCCAGGACACTTCTATGCAGTTTTTTTTCCACTTGGGTCCAAGACCCCCGGGTCTGATAACGGCCCACGTGTGCTCCCCACCCAGATCCTGACGCATCCGAGGTAAGAATTTGAGTAGGAGTTGAGATTAAGAATGGAACACCCCTCAAGAGATTGCTGCAGTCCATCCACCACGTCAGTGTTTTCCATAAATGGGGCATGATGAGCACCTGTTGGTCTATGTCATCTGTCAACTGGTCCTACTGCACTCTCAGTGTCCACTGTGGTATCCGCATATGCAAGCAAGCCAGTGACACAGTCACAATGGGCCGCTGCCATGAGTCACAACAGGCACAGGAGCATTCTGGCTGAGACATGCTGACTGCTGTACACCAGCTACTCTTGAGCCATAAGATGTTCTGCCCTGTCCAGAGGCAGAAATGCTCTACCCTGTTCTATGTCCAGGACTGCACCTAAATGATGCATACATAGAAACACAGAAACATAGAATTTGACGGCAGATAAGAACCGCTTGGCCCACCCAGTCTGCCCATTTTCCTACCTGATGGATAAGCTGCAGATTCTAGTTAATCAACAGCTTACTTCCTCCTGCCCCCCACTAGAATTGCCTTATGCCTGTCCCATGCATTCTTGAATTCTCCCACTGTTCCTGACTCCACAACCTCCTCAGGAAGGCTGTTCCATGCATCCACAACTCTCTGTGAAAAAATACTTTCTAACATTACCTCTAAGCCGTCCCCCCTCTATCTTCAAATAGTGCCCCCTTGTTCTTGCACATCTCTTCCTCTGAAAGATACTACCCTCTTATACCTTGTTAATTCCCTTGAGATACTTGAAAGTTTCTATCATGTGCCCCTTCTCCTCCTTTCCTCAAGGGTATACATATTAAGCTGCTTTAGTCTCTCCTCAGATGTCTTCTGGTGCAGACCTTGCACCATTTTGTTGCCCTCCTCTGAACAGCCTCCACTCTATGTCTTTAGTGAGATGGGGTCTCCAGAATTGCATGCAGTACTCCAGATGGGGTCTCACTAACTGTCTGTAGAGAAGGATAAACTTCCTGTTTTCTACTGTTGATGCCGTCCCTATGCATCCCAGTATCCCCCAGCCCTCCTTACTGCCTTCTCACATTGCTTGCCCACCTTACGTCATCTGATATAATTACTCCTAGGTCTCTTTCGATTTTTGTTGTTATTAACTCACCCCTCACTGTGTACTCTTCCCCTGGGTTTTTGTTTCCCAGATGCATTACCATGCACTTCTTTGCACTGAATCTGAGCTGCCACATATTTGACCATTCCTCCAACCTTGCCAAGTCCCTTTTCATTCTTTCCACCCCACCCTGTGTATCAACCCTGTTGCAGATCTTTGTGTCATCTGCAAAGAGTCATAACCTTTCCTTCCAGGTGCTCTCCAATGTCACTTATAAAGATATTAAAGAGGACTGGTCCCAGAACCGAACCCTGCGGTACCCCACTAGTTACCCTCTTTTCTTCACTGTGGACTCCATTTACGATTATCTTTTGCGTCCTGTTGTGCAGCCAGTTTTTTATCCAGGCTACCACCTTGGGACCCACTCCAAGGCTGGCAAACGTGTATATTAATCTTTTGTGTGAGACTGTGTCGAATGCCTTGCTAAAATCTAGGTAGGCCATATCCACAGCCCCTCCCTGGTCTACTACTTTGGTCACCCAGTCAAAGAAATCTATTAGGTCTGCCTGACATGACCTTCCTGCTGTGAAACCATGCTGCTTTGGGTCCAGCCCCACTGGCCTCTAAGTACTCAACAATTCTTTCCTTCAGAAGTGATTCCATCATTTTCCCTGCCACTGAAGTCAAACTAACTGGTCTGTAGTTTCCTGCCTCTGCCCTGCTCCCACTTTTGTGAAGTGGAATCACATTTGCCCTCCTCCAGTCCTCAGGTACCACTCCATCCTCCCATGACTTGTTAAAGAGAGTAGTCAGTGGTGTTACTAGTTCTACCCTTAGTATTTTTAGTATTCTTGGGTGAATCCCATCAGGCCCCATTGCTTTGTCCACCCTCAGTTTCAAGTGTTCTTTCAAAACCTTTTCTTCTGTGAATGAACTGGTATCGACCCCCCTATTCAGAGTTTCTCCCTTGTTTGGTTTATGCACCTCCCCCTCCTCATCTGTTGTGAATACTGAGCAGAAATATTCGTTCAGTATCCCTGCTTTCTCACTGTCACCCTCTGCCCACACTCCCTCCCCTTTATTAAGTCTCTGTATCCCTCTCTTGGTCTTTCTTCACTCACTAATGTACCTATAAAAAGTTTTATCCCCCATCTTAACAGAGTTGGCTATCTTTTCCTCAGTTTGTGCCTTTGCTATTCTGACTGCCTTCCCTGCCTCCTTCTGCTTTAACTGATAAAGTTCTCTGTCCTGCTCCATCTGTGTTTCCTTATATTTCCTGAATGCGATCCTTTTCTCCTTAACCGTCCCTGCCACCTCTTTTGAGAACCACAGTGTTTTTTTCCTTCATTTTGTTTTATTGATTTGCTTCACACAAAGGCTTGTTGCCTCTGCAATGGCTGTTCTGATTATTCCCCATTGTTCCTCCACCCCTCCTCCTTGCCCATTTGCTAGTGCTTTTCTAAGGCACTCTCTCATTTTCCCCAAAGTCAGCCTTCCTAAAGTCCAATACTCTTGTTTTTGTATGGCTTGACTCTATGGCTGTGTTTATTGTGAACCACACTGTTTGGTGGTCACTTGTTCCTCAGATGGCTACCCACTTCTAAATCTGAGATCCTTTTCCTTCCCCATTTGAGAGTACCAGGTCTAAGATTGCTCCTCCCGAGTGGGTTCCAACACTAGCTGTCTGAGGCATACCCCTGTAGGGCATCAAGAATGACCTCGTTTTGGATATGCCTGCAGCAAAGGTACTCAGTTAACATCTGGCATATTCAGGTCCCCCATCAACAATATCTCCCCTTTTTCTGCCATTTTAAGGATGCCTTCTATCATTTCCTTGTCCATTTCCTCCCCCTGAGATGGGGGTCTGTACACAACCCCTATGTGGATTGTGGTGCCATTTCCTGTCTCCAGGGTGACCCATAGTGACTCATCAACTTCCTGTTTACTCTTTAGTTCTGTTGCTTTAATCCCTTCCCTTATATAGAGCGCTACTCCTCCTCCTTTTTTACCCACCCTGTCCCTCCTGTAGACTGTGTATCCTGGTATGTTGACTTCCCACTCATGGTTCTCTGTGTACCATGTTTCAGTGACTGCCACAATATCCAGGCATCCCTCTTCCATTAAGGCCACTAGTTCAGGGATGCTGCACAGATTACGGGCATTGGTACTCATCACCTTCCATTTATTTTGTATGGCCTTACCCTTTTAGCCCCACCCTGTCCTTAACACCTTTTCTGCATTTATCCCTGTCCTGCTCCCTACTGACTTCTCTGCCTTGGTGTTTACCTCTCTAACTACTGCGCTTTGTGGGGAGGCTGGGATTTCCCTGCTCCTTTCAGTGCCTCGCCAGTTTTAAATGCTTGCCAATTAAGCATTTAAACTGTCACCTAGGATCCTGGATCCCCCTCGGACAGATGCAGACCATCGCACCAGTATAAGCCTGCATCCCTCCAGGTGGCTCCCCAGTCCCCAGCGAAGCCAAAACCCTGAGCTTCACACCAGTTTTTCAACCATTCATTGAATCCCATGGTGCGGAATACCCTAGCATCATCCTTGCCATCGACAGGCAGCACCTCAGAGAAGGTTACCGTACATGCTACTCCGTCTAAGACCCCTCCCCAACTCCACAAACTCGTCTTGCACCACTCTGATCCCATTTACAGCCAAGTCATTTGTCCCTAGGTGGACAATGACATCCAGATCCCTCCCTCGTGCAGCTGCTCCCGCCATCCTGAGGATTCGCTTCTTGTCCCTCCAAGCCATGGCGCCAGGCAGGCACCTTACCTCCCTATCCCCTTCCTCCCCCACATCTACCCCCCTAATGATTGAGTCTCCCACCAGGAGTTGTTTCCTTCCCCGTGGGGTCTCATGCCACCCTCCTGTGGTTCTCCTTTGTGGAGGTTCCCATTGGTCGCCACTGCAGGTGCCTCAATAGAGGAACCACTCTTTGCCAGAACAGCATATGAATTGTGGAAAGCTTGCCTCTGGCAAGGGGTCAGTACTGATTTTGGTACATTCACTGTAACTCCCAGGTCTTCAAACTGCCTTGTGCGGGGACAGGGTGCGTCTGAGCTAGCTCCCGGATCTGGCTTCCAATAGCCAATTCTCCAGGTTTGGAAAGACTTAGAGACCCTCCCCTACAAAGTGCCACTGGCACCTCCCAGATTTATTGTTATATCATGGTTTCCATTAGCACTCCAAAGTCTGATCAGTGCTATGCAGTTATCCTGCTTGACTTCCTGCCTCCCCGTCTCCTCAAACACGGCTCTCACCGATGACAAAATTACCTGAATTTGTTCCAAAAGGTACCTGCTATGCAAACTCCAGTCCCGAGTTCCTCTCCAGATTTGTGTTTCCTTCATTTTGCAGCCCTAGTTGTTGCCTCAATAGCCTCTTGCTCTTCTCACTTGCGCCCCCACCCACTCACCACCTGCTTGATCACTCGCATGGAAATAAACTACACCTCCTAAAAAAGACGTAATTCTACAAAAACTACCATTACATAAAAATGAACCACAGCAACTTTGTCATTGCATGCCTCTCCCCACTAAATGTACTGCTGTGACATAACTCAGTGTCTCCCCAAGGACAGCCACCTCGTTTGGACAAAAATTTTCAGAAAGCTGCGATCTCATCCAATCAGCAGTGACCTCCCACATCAATGACAGCACCACAACATGGCGTCCATAGCAACAGCATACTTTCACAAAAAAAAAAGAATCATCAGTTTTTTAAGTATTACAAATAGAAGATTGATAAGCTGGGTAGGCTCGGGCTGGGTCAGAAGTTGGTCAACTGGGTGGCAAACTGGTTGACGGGCAGAAAACAGAGAGTGGTGGTAAATGGTATGCAGTCAGAAGAGATGCAAGTCACAAGTGGGGTACCTCAGGGATCAGTCCTGGGGCCAGTCCTCTTCAATATCTTCATTAGTGACATTGCAGATGGACTAGAGGTAAGCTTGTCTGTTTGCAGATGACACCAAGATCTGCAACAGAGTAGATGATCCAGATGGAGTGGGCAGAATAAGAAGAGATCTGAATAAACTAGCAAAATGGTTGGAAAAGTGGCAACTGGAGTTTAATGCAAAGAAGTGCAAGATCATGCACACAGGGAAGAGAAATCCTGAAGCCACCTATAGGCTGGGAGGGGAGTTGCTGGCAGTCACAAAGGAAGAAAGAGACTTGGGCATCACCATCACCGATGACCTGAAATCATCCAAGCAGACCTCTAAAGTAGTAGGTAAGACTAGGGGGATGTTAGGGTGTATTAGTAGGGGTATCAAGTCGTAAGAGGGAGGTAATAATCCCTCTTTACAAGACACTGGTTAGGCCCCATCTGGAGTACTGTGTGCAGTACTGGAGACCACACCTTCACAAGGACTTTAACCAAATTGAGGCAGTCCAGAGAAGGGCGACCAAAATGGTTCAAGGACTGCATCAGAAGACGTATGAGAACAGATTAACGGAGCTCAACATGTATACCCTAGAGCAAAGGAGGGAGAGAGGTGATATGATCAAAACATTCAAACACCTTAAGGGCATTAACAAGGTGAAAGAGTCTAACATGTTTCAGTATGAGAAAAATAGCAGGACAAGAGGACACAGCATGAGATTAGAGGGAGGCCGATTAAGGGGTAATGCGAGGAAGCTCTTTTTCACAGAAAGGGCGGTGGATGCATAGAACGGCCTACCTCGGGAAGTGGTGGCTATGAATACAGTGCAGGGCTTCAAATAGGCATGGGATAGGCATAAAGGAGCAATACAGATGAGTATGAATAGGTAGGCCACTGACAGCAAAGGACGATGGCACATTTATAAGGTAGAAAAATAAATGGGCAGACTGGATGGGCCTTGCAGTCCTTATCTGCCGTCAACTTCTATGTTTCTAACTCCTCCACTTTATTACTAATAAAAAAAAAAAAAGAAATACACAAGGAGTCTGACTATTGCATAAAAAAAAACATGCACTAGGGACCTTGTGCAATAAATGATTTATTTCCATACAAACTGTTTGACTCTGGGCACCTCACTCATGAGCTTATCCCATGGTCAAACAGATCTTGTTAAAATAAATCATTTATTCCACAGGTCCCTGCTGCGTATCCCATATATCTATGTCAATATACAATACATCTTTTTATCCAGTTAATGCTGTTTATCCCAATCGCTGTGTGGCCCACTTAATGTCTACCACCTCAGCGCTGTCACTCCAACTTCTCCAGGACTTATCCACCAGTATGTTACTCCAGGGTTCACCTCCTCTGGCAGAGGCCATGGCGTTCCCCCTTCCCCACTGCGAAAAGGATCCAATTCCAGGTGTGGGACCCGAGGGTGGCAGGATTCATCCTGCCAACTGGAGTTTTCCCTTAAGTTTCTCAGTCCTCCCCATGGAGTGGTGTACAGTGGAGACAACAGCACCATGCACACTCCCATGCTTAGTACACCGATTTCCTGATGCTCCGATCCCTGCTGCATGGTCCAGATGCCCTACCCTTAGCCACTGACAAGGACCAGGCTACCAACAGACTCTGCACCATTCCCCGTCATGGAGTGGGACAGCAAACCCTCGGATGCTCGATCCTCCTCTCCCCTGGCCAACCATCCAACATCCCAAGTTTGTTCCTGAACCAGGGCATCACTGCCGTAAGTGGAAGCACTACTGCTGCACTGGCAGGACGGCCTATATATCTCTACAGACACACAAAATATGTGAGTACTGACAAATAGCAAGATAAAGTTATCTTTGTCAAAAAAACGCACTGTGCCAGTCAGGCCCTCTGCTCCCACAGTGCCAACCTCAGAGCGCAATAGTTTGAACAAGTAATAGAGAGGGTAACCCTCCTGTCTGCTTTTGGGTCCGAATCACCTTTAGTCTCAAGTTCTGGGGGGATTCAAACTGTGAACCTTATGCTAGCATACCCAAATGTACAGACTCAGATAATATTGTCTTCGGGAGGATACAATATATCTTTCGCCTAAGGGTACCTAACTAGGTATCCAAAATGAACCCTTAAAACTCTATAAGGGACCTTAGGTATATTCTTACCTTTTTACTCAAGCTTAGTAACACCATCAAGCCCTTGAACAGTGTCAGACTTAATTTCCGTTCAGCAATAAAATGCAAACAAAAGACTGAGGAGACCCAGGCTGTATCTTAAGAACATATTTACTAAAAATGGATAAAAACAGTAACATAAAATACAGAACAAATATCAAAGAGCATAACAATCACATAAAAGAAAAAAACGAAAGGAAAACTATAGAACAAACTCCTACCACAATACATTTAGATCTTTTCTATCTAATGTATTACCTCTGTAAGTGCCTTTAAAGTTAGATCAGAGAGCTGTGTCTCTCTAGAGTCCCAAGATGATAAGACATTCATTTCAGACACAAGTATCAGTTTAAACTCTGCGTCTCCACACCACTTCTGTGAGTCATCTAGCTTCTCCTTTTAGAATAGAAAATTACAAAAAATGATTTCCTACCAAGAGGTATGTTAATAATGTGACATCAGCAAAAACCCATTTCCCAAATTATGAGTCTTTGATCAACCAGTTCCTTTGAGGTTTACAACCATGCAGTCCGTCACCTAGGTGTGATATAGCTAACAGGAATCAGCCAAATGATGTAATAAAAATGTATGTTTAGTTTCCAACGTTAAAAGCATGAGGTCATAAAAAGGCCATAAAATGTAATTTCTCAAGAAAGTTAACTACATTACAGAGATCTCCTTGTCAGTGTAATACATCCTCTGATTTCAGCTGCTAACACATTGTAATTTAAAAGGGCCAGATCTCACAGACTGACATTTCATACACTGACCATTTATTTATGCTACCAATATCATACAAAAATCATAACCAGCTGGCCAAGCTTCACAATCTTGACCTAACATAGCAAACTAAATGAAGCTGGTCACTGAGCATGCTCAGAAAAAACAGGTTATTCACCTGTAACAGTAGTTCTAGGAGTGGTATATGGTGTTCATCCACACTGCTGGCAATGTCCTTTCCCTTTAAGGCTTGCCGGAATGTCTTCAAGTTGGCTCCTCCCACCCACCTGAGTGGAAACTCCCTCTGTACTGCCCTTTGAGGTCAGATCTTGCCCGCTGGGAGACAGACCAATATGTTACTTGCCAGGGGAGGTCATTTGGGTCAGTGTGGATTAACACAATATACCACTCCTAGAAAGTACAGTTATGTAAAAACTTACCATAACAGTAGATCTTTGAGGAGTTTCTCTTGCAGTAGGTAATACTTTGGGGTATTCAGCAGAGGTCGCTGTGGTGCACAACAGCTCTTCTAGCAGTTTTTCACCAGGGACCTCCCACACATGACATCAGCTTCCTGTTTCCTATATAAGTGTGGGCAGTCCCCGGTATCCTCAGTTCCCCCACCGGACTCAGCTCACAAAGCGAGGACCAAGGGGAAGTCGAGGTACCAAAGGAGTCCCAACCCTAGTCATTGGACCAGAACTTGCTCTCTTAGAGAAGGAGGGGAATGGAGGGCAGGAACAAACCTACTGCAAGAGACACTCCTCAAAGATCTACTGTTATGGTACGTTTTTACTTAACTGTACTATCTTCCATGGAGTGGTCTCTTGAAGTAGGTAATACTTTTGGGATTAATCCCAAGCAGTAATGCCCATGTGGGAGGACAGTTATGATAGGAAACCTTGTAGGACTGCACAGCCGAAGGCCGTCCTATGCAGTCAGGCAATATCCAGATTGTAATGCCTTGTGAGTGTATGGATCGTGAGCCAGGTAGCTGCACTGCAGATATCTGAAATGGAGACTCCTTTAAAGCAAGCCGCAGTGGTGGGCATAGCTCTAGTGGAGTGGGTTTGGACAGGTCCAGGTAAAGGCTTGTTGTATTTTTTTAACAAAATGAAATGCAATGTGCCAACCAGGATAAAACAGTACATGTTGCAACCAGGAGGCTGTCGCGACCCAGAGCAAAAGAGGCGAACAACTGAGACATCTTTCTAATGGATACTGTCCTATTAGTATAGTAGCATAATATACAATGGACATCTAAAGTAAGTAGTAGATGTTCACCCTGACTGGAGTAGTCAGGATAGTAGACCGGAAGCTCCAAGGACAGATTTAAAGAATATTCAGAGACTATTTTAGGAAGGAAAGAAGGGTTGGTACGAAGGACCACCCAGTCTTTGTGGAAAATCAAGTAAAGTTCCTTACACAAGAGGGCATGAAGCTCGGAAATACGTTGAGCAGAAGTGACAGCCACCAGAAATAGGGTTTTCCACCACAGAGATCAGCAGTTCCTATTCGTTGACAAGTGGTAGCTGGCTCAAAAGGCTCAAGAGTCAATTTTTCTATCATAGAATTGAGAGCCCACAAAGGAGTGGCTCTTCTAAAAGGAGGTTTAATATGTAACATTCCTTTCAAAAATATATTAGCTACATGAAGTTGGTACAGTAACCTGACATCCAGAGGCTCATGGAAAGCGGAGATGGTGGCCAAGTGGACTCTGATGGGAGAATAACTTAAACTGGACTCAGATAGTGAGGCCAGGTAGTCCAGAACCTTCGTCAGTGGACAACAGTAAGGGTCCAAAGATCGAGAGGCTGACCATATGGAAAAGCTTTTCCATTTAGAATCCTATGTTGCTTTTTTTGCTGACTTACGGGAGGCCAAGAGAATATTGGCAACAGGAGAGGAGACTTGTAATCGAGTTACGAAAGCATCCTCAGGAGCCAAGCATGAAGGTGTAGAAGAGACCCGTGACACTGAGTCAAGAGGTCTGGTCTGAGCAGCAACAGGACAGGGTCCCATACTGACAGTTGTAGGAGTAGGGGAAACCACGTCTGGCACGGCCACATTGGGGCTATGAGAATCATTGTGGCTGGTTCTAACTGTAGTTTCAGTACAGTCTGTTGCAAGAGAAGGATGGGGGGGGAAGCATATAAGAAGAGATCTGCACAGGGTTGGGACAGGTCATCTATAGACCGTCCCCTTCTGTTCGGGATAATGGAAACATACCTGGGAAGACGGCAATTCTCTGGGGAGGCAAACAGATCCATCTGTGGAGTGCCCCATAAGTTGAAAATTTCCTGAAGCACCTGCTTGTGAAGTGTTCATTTGCAAGTTGTGGACTGGTGACTCAGATGGTCGGTTAACTGGTTGCAATGTCCCGGTAGGTGGACAGCTCCTAGCATCAATGTTTGCCATATGGCTTCTTGTCAAACTGCAAGGGTCTCTCTGCATAGGGTGTGGGACTTTGTACCCCCCTTGCTTGTTGAGGTAGAACACTACTGCAGTGTTGTCCGATTCGATCAGTAATGATCCTGGCTCGAGGTACGGCTGGAACCCCTGAAGGGCTAGACGAATGCTGTCATCTCTAAGAGACTGACATGAGACAGATGGGAAGAAGCAGGCCATCGGCCTTTGGTCTGATAAGGACCGAACTGTGCTCCCCAGCACTGCAGGGAAGCATCCATGGTCAACATCTGCATTGGGGGGGGGGGCTACTGTAAAGCATTCCTTGATTCAAACTGATTCTGATTGTCCACCATGTCAGGGTAGACTTCAGAGAGGGAGTGACCCAGATTTTGTCTTTGAACTGTCCTGTTTTTTGGGACCATTGATTCTGAAGGGTCCAATGGACAGGTCTCATGTGGAGGCAGGCAAATGCCACCATAGGGATGGCAAAGGACATGTGATCCAGAAGGCTCAGCATCTGTCTGGCTGTGACTATTTTCTGAGTCTGTATATGTAACGCCAGAGCTATAAGCATGTCCTGCTGGGCAGGTGGGAGGGAAGCCCTGGCTGTAACTGTATCTAGAACAGCTCCAATGTAGTGGACAGATTGTGTCGGATTTGGACTATACTTTGGCCAACTGACAGTGATTCCCAGATCTGCAAACAGTTTCAAGGTAGCATCTAGAGAGGCAAGCAGAGCAACTTTGGAGTCTGCTTTTATTAGCCAATCGTCTAGATATAGAAAGAGGAAGTGCCCTTCTCTTCGTAAAGCAGCTGCTACCATCGCTAGGCACTTGGTGAACACTCTTGGGGGCTGATGAGAGGCCGAAAGGGAGTGTTCGAAACTGATAATTCTGATACAGTAGGTGGAAGCGCAAAAATTTGTGATGGGCAGGGTGAATGGGAAAATGAAGGTAGGCATCCTTGATGTCTAGGGCACAAAGCCAATTGCCTTGCTTCAGGATTGGCATAATAGCAGGTAGAGTGATCATACGGAAACATTTGTACTGAATGTAAAGATTCAGTTGTCTGAGATCCAGTATTGGTCTGAGGTCTCCCGTTTGTTTGGGCACCAGAAAGAAGTGGGAGTAAAATCCCATTTGATGTTCCAGAGGAGGCACTGGTACAAGTACCTGTTTGGTCAAAAGGGCAGACAATACCTCCTGTAGGATGGGTATATGATCTGGAGGATAATGAATCTGCCGTGGAGGGCAAGGGCATGGTGGGGTGGAGAGAAACTCCAAAGTATGACCCTTCTGTATAATCTGAAGTATCCAATTGTCAGAAGTGATCGCTTGCTAGGCCTCCAGATGGAGAGCAAAACGTCCCCCTGTGATGTAGACAGCCCGTTCCGAGTGCTGTATATTTTTTTATGTATAAAATGTATTAATGACTGTCTCTGCTGAAAAATCAAATGCTCTAGGAATGACCTCACTCATCCCCCCCCCCAGATTTCAGCTCACAGCTGCAGGCCAAGAGAACTGCTGACAGCATGTATCACACACTCAGTTTTTAGAGACAATGTGTTACCTGGAAGACTTTTAATCAAGGATCCTGTTTCTCTGAGTTAATTACAGAGTTGTTTTGGGTTAACTTTGTTAAGAGGGAAAATCATAAAAAAGGTTTATGACGAAGAGAAAACAGAGGTTATTACACAGAGGTGAGAGGTCATAAATGCTCATATGAAGCCTGTGTGAGGAGGGCCGTGAGCTGTTTATTTATTGAATTTTGTTGACCTGGTAGGCCCACTGGGACTAGAAGTCCCTTTTTGGGTGACCGGGGTTGGGGGATACAGATGGTAAGCAACTGAAATTGGTGGTATTTTTAGTGAATGGGGGAAATTTGGCCAGGACACCGGGGGAACCCCCCTACTCTTCTCGGTAAGTGCCATGGGATCTTTAACATCCACCTGAACTACCACCAATCCAGGCAGATGGGATCTCGTTTTAACGTTTCATCCGAGAGACGGCACCTCAGAAGTGCAGCACCCTCCTCATGCTGCACTACAGTGTCAGTACTGGGATATTAACCCAAGTGCCAGATGTGGGAAGTGAACCCACAGCCCTCTGATCTCCCGGCCTTAGATGCGAGTGTGCTACCTACTGAGCCACTGACACTGTTCAAGCTGTTCCAGTTGTTCCGCAGAGCCTGCCACTGCAGACATCACCCAATGGGCCTCCTTCAATTTGACTGGTGGGCACCATTTCTCTGGTCGCCCCAACTGGAGTCAGGCAGCGCAGTCTTCGAGCACCAATGGAGAAAAGGACAGACACATCTCGCAAGCCTGCAGATCGTGGTTGTGCCTGAGGCAATAAACGTACGTGCCGTGGGGGTCGGTGTGCGACATCTTCTGCCTGCAAGGGCACTGGCGGAACCCGGGAACGGTCTTGTCCTCCATCGCAGCTGCGAGGGGATAGGGTGAAGACTGAACTCGAATGAGTTTCAAAGTAAGTTTAGGAAAAAAATCTGAAGTTTTTAGAGCTAGGGCCTGCAAAACGTGAGAGCGCTAAGGAAGATCTGGTGTCATGGGGCAGAGCCGAGGGTTTCATCACCCGAGTGGGTGGGAGGAGCCAGCTTGAAGACTTTCCAGCCCATCTTAAAGTGGCAAGGTATCTGCCAGACAGTGTGGATAGAACAACATATCCACGCTCCTAGGGAAAAAAGTTTTCACTTAGATTGTCAGATGTCAACGGAAGAGCAGCCCTAGACGACACAGCAGCAGTATATTTAACTGCATGCAAAGCGCTGAAGTGTCATCGACGAGAGGGTATAAGCCTCCGTCGATGGAGCAGTTACTGTTTGAACTGCATTTAAAGCGCTGGAAAGCACCGTCGATGAGAGGATATGAGCCTCCATTGATGAAGAAGTGTTTAAGGGACGCCCCGTCAACAGAGGAACACCAGAAATGGTGGCCGTTGACGGGCGACAAGGCAGGGAGTGTGAGGAGGGTTTCTCCATCTCCTTTTTCTGCCTGGAACGAGAACCAGTAAAGGGGGAGCCCTTGGTACGAGCCCCCTGGTTCTCCAAGAGAGACATTTTCTGCTATATCAAAAGGTGTTGAATTTCAAGCAACCATCGTCGATGAGTGGCATGATTAAATTCCTGACATAAACTACAGGAATTGGTATTGTGTGTGGATCCAAGACACCTTACACAAAGTTTGCGATTGTCAAAGCGGTATATCTTCCTACCACAACAGCAGGCAAAATAAAGCCTGTCTCTTTGAAGAATCAGTAGGCATTCATCTTAGTTCCAAATATCTCGCTGATGACTGCTACACAAAAGTTGCACTAGCTGCTGCGTGAGCTGAAGACGGCGGGAAAATGAACTAAGGATACCAGGGACCACCCAAACTTATATAGGAAACAGGAAGCCAATGTCATGTGTGGGCGGTCCCTGGTGAAAAACTGCTAGAAGAGCTGCCGTGCACCACAGCGACCCCTGCTGATACCCAAATGTATTACCTACTGCAAGAGACCATCCGTGGAAGATCTACTGTTACAGGTGAGTAGCCTGTTTTTCTTGAGATTTGGATATGGTGTTCTAGCCACACTTCTGGCAGACTCCTAGCAGTTCTTTGAGAGGAGGGGGCAAGGCACACCCCCTACTTAGGGAATAAAGACTGGAGAATTGAGGCCCAAAAACCAGCTTCCCGGCATGACTCGAGGTCGATGTGGTAGTGGTAAATAAGGGAATGTGCTGACCTCCAGGTAGCAGCCCTGAAGATTTCCTGGATAGGGACATCCCTGGAAGCAGCTACCAAGGCAGGGGTATGGCGGGTGGAATGAGCCCAAAGCCCTATGGAAGGCTCCCTACCCAACAACTTATAGTAGAGGTCGATGCAGGATACAATCCACCTGTCAATCGTCTACTTAACTGCCGGTCTGCCAGGTGCAGCTTCAGCATAGGTGACAAATAGCTGGCAAACCTCTCCCCGAACTCCCGCCGTGCGCTCCTTGTCACAGGTGAGTGTCTGCTACAGGTCCAAGGTATGGAGCCTGTGCTAGGCCTCCAAGGCATGGTTGCTGAAATACACAGGGAGACTGATCACCTGGTTAAGGTGAAAATCCAACACAGCCTTCAGGAGAAACTTCGGGTTGGGGTGAAGGACAACCCTGTCCCTGAGGAAGACCAGGTAAGGAGACTGCACCGAGAGCACCTAGAGCTCACTAATCCTCCTGGCTGATATGACAGCCACCAGGAAGGTGGTCTTCCATGACAGGTGAGACATTTCACACCTGTGCATCGGTTCGAATGGCCTGCCCATGAGCTTTGCCAGTACCAGCAACAAGTTCCAAGGTGGTGGTGGTTCACGCACCGGAGAGGAAATGTGGTCAAGACCTCTGAAGAAGTACCTGACCACCTTCTACTGCGCCACTGTCGGCATACCAGTCTGCACCCAATATGCCAAGATGGTTTTCAGGTGCACCTTAAGGGTTGCTGATTGCAGGCCCTACTGATAGAAGGACCACAGGTAAAAAAAAAAGGGCCAGACCACCTTCTGTGCCAAATGCTGAGCGGCCCGTGCCCGGTAGGCAGAGCTGGCTGCCAGGTACACCTTAAGGGTCGTCGACCGAAGGCCCAACCTGGTGAGGGACCAAAGTTAGTCGAGCATGCTAGCCTCTGGGCAAGATAAGGGGTCCAGCCCCTTGCCCTGGCCCCAAATGGAGAACCTCTTCTATTTGAAGGCATAGTATTTCCTGGTCAACTCCTTCCGAGATGCCTTGACTACAGCCAAGGACATCATCAGAGAGACCCAAAGTCTGGAACCCTAGCCACTCAGGAACCAGGCTGTCAGGTGCAGGGATTGAAGGTCCGGATGACTGTAGGACAGCAGGTCTGGACATAGAGGTAGACACCTCAGGAGCCCACTGCTGAGGCTGAGGAGATCAGGGTACCAGTACTGGCATGGCCAGTCCGGAGCCACCAGGATCATCTGTGCCTTGCCCTCCTTGCCTTGAGCAACACCTTGTGGATCACGGGAAATGGAGGGAAGGCACAGACAAGGCCCATGGTCCAGGCCCTTGAGAAGGCATCCCCCTGCAGCATTCCCTGCTGAGGGGGGTGAGCACATTACAGCCACAGCTTTGTGTTCTCCCTGGAGGCAAACAGGATCACCAGAGGAGTGCCCACAGGGGGAACAGGCTGTGTACAACCTCTGGGTGGAAAGACCACTCATGAGATGCTTCGCCCACATGGCGGAAAGCATCCACAAAGGGCATGAGAAGGGAACAGGAAAGTATTTCCAATACACCAATATTAAACTTTATAGTGGGGTAAGCTCATATACCACCGTGACTATAGTTTTAAGAAGAAAATAGAGTCAGCATACTTAAGAGAAAGAAGGTTTCTATATAGGGGAAAGGGGAAATTGTTTAACCAGGAAAAGCACACTAAGCCGAAGCTTGTTTCCAGGTGCAACCTGGGAACACAAGGAAGTTAAGTGACTTGCTCAGGGCCACACTGTATGCAAGTGGGGGCTGTGGGATTCAAACCCAGGTCTCCAGGTTTGCAGCTCAGAGCCCTAAACCTCTGCTCTATACTGCCTCTTGCCTCTTATATGAGAGAGAATCTCTGACTAGAATGGAAGGAATATAAATATTACAGTTAAGTCAACAAAAGATATTTCCAAAGGGACATGAAATGTGTGTGAAAAATGTTAGGGAACATTTAATGTTGTTCTTTGGTGTAGTTAGAGTGTAAAAAGGGTGTAATTAAAATAATGGGGAACTGGTAATTCACTTTAAATGATTAATACGTAAGCAATATACCACAAGAGGGTGTGGATGATGGCAGGATTTACCCACACCTGCTTTGCCCTCGTGAGCAAACCACACCAGGCATGGGTAAATCCTGCCATCACCCACACCCTCTTGTGATTATACAATGTTTCAATTTTAGCATTTTTCTTTTGAATTTCCTGCAGTCAGTAAGCAAGCGGAGGTAATATGGCGGTCGTCATATGTGATCTTTTCTAGTCGCAGTGTCATGCGTGCGGTTGGGAAGGGGAGATCTGCTGGCTGGCACTTCTTCCCTTGGGGTCACTGCATGATTTACATGTTGTAAATCCTGCCAGCCAGCCAATCAGGATATGGTATTTTTAGAGCCATTGTATAATGCTAAATGATCAGTATGAATACGCACTTGTAGCACTTTAATTTAAATGATGTACACGTGATCACTATTGGGTGCTATAAAAATAAGATTACACCAGGGGGCACCATCTTCATCAAAGCCTAGGATTAGGTGAAACGTAAGAAGTTCTGTTGCTTACCATGATCCTATACCCCAAAGGGTTGCTAATCACCATTTGTGCTACTGGATTTGACACAGGACTTGAATTTATTGACGTTTACAAGACTCCTTTTGTTTTTGTGGAGGGTGTGCCGTGATGTTTTACTCTCTGTTGTATATATTATCACTGAGCACCCCGAACCTTGTGCAGCTCTGCTTTTCTCAGAGTCTCTTTTTTAGACTTTGATTTGTGCTTGGAAGAGGGGCCCTGTCCAAGACTGGGAAAAGCCTGGCACAATTTCTTGAATGCCCCTGTAAAGGAAGCACCCAAGGATAGCAGCAAAAAGGACAAAGCTGAGTAAGCTTGCGTGGTGGCCTGAACTGCAGCCTCCTCAAAGGCCGCAAATTACTCGGCGGACCTCACAGCAGTAGAGACCACCCGACGGGTGTCCTTGGATTTGACCGGCGGGTCCCGATCAACCAGATGACCTAGGAGCAGGCCAGCATGACGATTTTCCAAAGTGGATGGGTGGAAAATGCGGCAAATGCCGCAGGTCTGGGGATCGTACTCGTGGCCCAGACAGTAAACGCACACGGTGTGCGGATCTGTCCAGGACATCATCTGCCCGCAGGCACATTTCTGGAATCTCAGAGCAAACTTCAGGTTGTCCATGTCGACAGTGAGAAGAAAAGCCTGAAGACAAAGTTTTTTTATTGAAAATCAAACAATAGAACAGCAAAGGGCCTTTTCAGCACAAAAGCAGTAAGGAGGGAACCACCTTCTTCCAGTGGAAATGAACATCTGGTGTCACGAGGCGGTGCCGAGGGAGTTACCATCTGGATGAGTGGGAGGAGCCAGCAAGGCATTCCGGAAAGCCTTAAAGGGGAAAGGACACAGCCAGAAATGTGGATAGAACACCATATCCACGTCCCTAGAATTTATATTCACTTGTGAGATGGCATATATAGAACAGTTACTCACCAGTCATTATTCGATCCTGGCTAAAACCAGAACCCTCTACCAAGGCCCAACCAGAAGACACCATAAGGGATGTCTATGAAATGGAAAAACTCACGTCCCAAATGTAAACTCTCACACCTAGCCACCAGAACAGATAGAATTCCTGGCTACTACATATAATGGATATTAGACCAGACTTCCTACCCTAGACAGCCCATTACTCCACTCCCACAAGTACCCTGAAACTAATGCCAGATCAGGTATGGTCAGACTAACAACCAACTACGCCACTACTACACTAAGGGATACTTTGGTCCCTGGATCACCCGCACCCCTCCCCCCCAAACACACACACACCTCCTGGGAAAAGTATTCTCACAGTCAGAACAGTAATGAAGAGCAAACAACAACTAAAAAATGTAAATTGTGACAATTACTAGATATGTCTTACCTATTACGAACAAAAATCATATGTTGTGTACTCTGCACAAGTGCGAAAAACACTGTAGTACTGATGCCCAACTATAGTACCGATACCTAAAAATTACTATGAACTCTTGGTTTGTCTCTCTTTATATTTAACATACGTGTTTCCATCTGTGTATGTTAACTTTCAAATCTCCCCATTTAAGACCTGTGGGGTTATGTAAGCCCATGGTTCTGGTTTATAACAGGTTAATTTTGCTGTCAGTTAATGGTTCTGCTTGATTTGGGTTATTTCCTTTTCCTTCTTTTTTGAGGAATTTTAATTTGGCTGTCATTGTGGTTATGGTTTGTCTGAATACTGTGACTTTGTTCCTGTAGATGAAATAAGGATAAGACTCCCTTTCAAAAAAGCGATCCAAACTGCCTAGAATGCCATGCAGTGTTCCAGGTTCATATTCTCAGCCATAAGGATTTTTGTGAGTAAATATGAAATCAGCAAGTTGTTTATCTAGGTCAGCTGCAGGTATGTCAAGAATGCTCCGGCTTTCTCCAACACTGGCAAGGTATGACTTTATAACCTTTATGTCAAAGTTAGTTTTCTTGATGATATTTTTGTTTACCTGTTGTCTTATAAATTCCATTCTTTCGTGAGTGTTGCTGTATTCCTCCATCTTGGATTTGGTTTTGACCTCATCTAGGATGGATGAGGTAAGGTGCACTTTTATATTGCTTAACTGGTATCACAGTTATGTTTGCTAATCTGTTTTATTGTTATATTGAAAAGAACCGTTTTTAAATTATTTTTAGTTTTGCTAATTATATATGTATTTTCAACTTTTAAGGGGGTTGTGCTGTATACTTTTCTATAATGTGGTTTATGGTTTTAATTGCTGTGGTATATACTTTTAATTGTTAATGTTTACAGTTTTCTTTACTGGTACACATGAAAATAAATGGCCTTTTTCTATACAACAAATAGTCATTCATGTATTTTTATATACGGTAGCAGAGTGTTCAATAAACTCAAATCTGTGCACCTTAACCTTGGTAATGTTCAATGAAATTATGTAAAATTTGGCATGTGTAGTTCGGGTGTCAAGTTCTCAGGATGTGAAAACTTTTGCGATGACCACTTACCTAAATTCTGAGATCCAGAAAGATCAGAAAATGGCAATTACTTACTTACCATAATTCTTGATCTTCTTGAACGAAGTCTCCACCACTCATTCACACTAATGGGACTACTTTGGAGGCGCTCGGACCCAGCGGGAGCCAAAAATCTTCAGGAGGGCCGGCGCCGAGGTAGGACTGCGCATGCGCTGCACCGCGAGTCTGGCTAGTGCCAACTAGGCTATTCTCGGCATCGACCTTCCAACCGTCTCAGTACCTTTTTTACCAAGGAGGTGCAGTGTAAACTAACCTATGAAAACGAACCTATTCCAGACATAAGATAGTTTGTGTGACCCGTGTAAAAAGGGTCAACTCAACAGTGTCTTCACAGCCCCACCAATAAGGGAGTGAAGACCAAAAACAGGCTGAGTGAGCTCGGGGGATAGTGGGTAGGCATGTGAATGAGTGGTGGAGACTTCGTCCAAGAAGATCAAGAATTACGGTAGGGCCGGTCTGGTGGCGCGAGGGTTGAGGCACTGAACGCCCACGCCTCGCTGCCACACCGCGACCCGGCTCCCCGGAACGAGCCTGGGTCATTGGGGGCTGGCAGGGGAGGAGAAGGATGAAGCGTCGTGGGACTTCTCTCTTTCTCCGGGGAGGGGGGTGGGTTGCCATCGGTGCTCTAGCAGCCTCTGGCGGTGGCTGTAGAGCACTGGCAGGGACATGGAGGGAACATGCTGGGGCAGATGCTTGGCTTGGAGTGCATGCGGACGCGCGCATGCTCAGGGCCTTAGGCATCAGCCAGTGGGGAGAAAAGTGGAAAAATTAGGGGCACTAGTCACGGTGGCATGATGGCCATCTCCAGAGAGGACTCAATCAGTGCCGAAGGCACGTGGCATTACCGGATCCTGATCTGGGGGGTTGAGCTAGGGGAGAGTTCCCCTCCACCCACCACGGGTGTAAGCCGCAGGCCTGAATGTGGAGCCGGTGAAGTAGTCCCAGGAGATGGCAGCCTGAATACCCAGAGGATGCCAGACATGTAGAGGTAAGGCAGACTGGTGGCCCCTAGGGAGAAAAAGTACAAAAAAAAAATTTACGGTAGGTACGTAACTTCCATATCTTCCTAAACCAAACAATAGAAGCACTCTGGGCAGGGGGGGGGTCAACATCAGTCCATTCACAGAAGAAAGGGTCCTGAAAGAACTCCCAAAACTCAAGGTAGACAAAGGAATGGGGCCTGACGGGATTCACCCCAGAATTCTAAAAGAACTAAGAGGGGACCTAGTGACACCAATGACCACCCTTTTCAACAAATCATGGGAGGATGGGGTGGAACCGGAGGACTGGAGGAGGGCAGATGTGTTTCCCCTTCACAAAAGTGGGAGCAAGGCAGAAGCAGGAAACTACAGACCTGTTAGTTTGACTTCAGTGGTAGGAAAAATGATGGCATCACTGCTGAAAGAAAGAAAGAACTGTTGAGTACCTAGAGGCCAGTGGGGCACAGGACCCAAGGCAGCATGAATTCACAGCGGAAAGGTCATGTCAGATGAATCTAATCGATTTCTTTGACTGGGTGACCAAAGCAGTAGACCAGGGAGGAGCTGTGGACGTGGCCTACCTAGACTTTATCAAGGCATTTGACACAGTCCCACACAAAAGATTAATAATCAAGTTAGCCAGCCTGGGAGTGGGTCCCAGGGTGGTAGCCTGGGTAACAAAATTGGCTGCACAACAGGACACAGAGGGTAACAGTAAAGGGAACTCACTCCAAAGAAAGGGGTCTACTAGTGGAGTACAAGAGGGTTCAGTACTGGGTCCAGTCCTATTTAATGTCTTTATAGGAGACATTGCAGAGGGTCTGGAAGGAAAAGTATGTCTCGTTGTAGACGACACAAAGCTCTGCAACAGAGTTGATGCACAAGGGGGGGGTGGAAAAGATAAGAAGGGACTTGGCAAGGTTGCAGGAAAGGTCAGAGGTATGGCAGCTTAGATTCAATGCAAGAAGTGCAAAGTAATGCACCTGGGTAACAAAAACCCAGGGGAAGAGTACACAATTTGTGTGTGTGTGTGGGGGGGGTACTAACAACAAGAAAAATGGAAAAAACCTGGGGGTAATCATATCAGATGACCTTATGGTAGGCAAGCAATGTGAGAAGGCAGTAAGGAGAGCTGGGGGGATACTGGGATGCACAGGGAGAGGCACCACAAGTAGAAAACAGGAAGTTGTTATCCCTCTGAACAGACAGTTGGTGACACCTCATCTGGACTACTACATGCAGTTTTGGAGACCCCATCTCCGAAAGGACTGACAGGATGGAGGCAGTCCAGAGGAGGGCAACTAAAATGGTGCAGGGTCTGCATCAGAAGCCATATGAAGAGAGACTAAGGGAGCATAATATGTATACCCTTGAGAAAAGGAGTGAAGGGGACATGATAGAAACTTTCAAGTACCTCAAGGGAATCAACAAAGTCCAAGAAGGTAGCATCTTTCAGAAAAAGAGATGTGCAAGAACAAGGGGACAAAATTCAAAGATTGAGAGGGGACAGCTCAGGGGCAACGTGAGGAAATACTTTTTCACAAAGAGAGTGGTGGAAGCATGGAACCGCCTTCCTGAGGAGATTATGGAGTCAAAAACAGTGGGAGAATTCAAGAATGCATGGGACAACCATAAGGCAATTATAGTGAGGGCTAGGAGGAAGCAGGCTGTTGGTAAACTAGAATCTGCAGCTTATACAATAGGTAGGGAAATGGGCAGACTGGGTGGGCCAAGTGGTCCTTATCTGCTGTCAAAGTCTATGTTGTAATGTTTCTATGTTCTTGGACATAAAGTCTGTACCACTCATTCACACTAATGGGAGAGTACCGAGCTAAAATAATTCCCAGAGAAGGGCGGCAGGAGACAGGAGCTCACTCAGGACAGAAGTCCATTAAGGATTGTCCTGCCAAAGGAAGGCTGCTGCCCGGCATGGACATCCAAAGCACAGTGCTTCACAAAAGTGTGCAAAGAGGTGTGCAAGAACAAGGGGGTACAATTTGAAGATAGAGGGAGGGTGGCTCAGAGGTAATGTAAGGAAGTATTGTAGGAAATGGGCAGACTGGGTGGGCTGCTTGTCCTTATTCGTCATTAAATTCTGTTTCTACAGAGCTCTAAGTTGTCGCATTGCAGATGTCTGCAATGGGCACGTTTTGAATCTCTGCCAGTGATGCTGCAATCGCTCTGGTAGAGTAGGCATACACCCTACCTTCCAATTTGACCTGCACCATTGAATAGCACTGGTGGAGACACGCTACCATCCATGACGAAATGCATCTGATGGCCACAGGCTGACCCAGCCGGGCCATGCTGAATGAGACAACAAGTTGCTTGGATTTGCGAATCTCTTTTGTTCTGTCGATATAGAATCGCAATGCCTTTTTTACATCCAGACAATGTAAGATGTGCTCACCTTTATTCTGAAAGTTTGTGAAGTAGGTCAGAAGGACCAAGGGCTGGTTCAGGTGGAATTCCAAGACTATTTTGGGAAGGAATTTAGGGTGAGTTCGAAGCACCACCTTGTTCTTACTGTGTACAGGGGATCTGTGACCAGGGCATGTATTTCAGAGACTCTGTGAGCAGAGATAATGGCCACAAGGAAGGCAGTCTTCCAGGCCAGAAACTTCCAAGTCACAGGTTGCTGGCAGCTCAAATGGCTTACGGGTGAGCATGTCTACCACAAGGTTGATATCCCAAAGCCGGCCCAGTGGTGCTGAGGGTTGAGATGCTGGATGCCACACCTTGTGCCAACAGGGCTAGGGGAGGACTGAGCGTCCAGAGGACTGCTCTCCTCCCCTAGGAAGGGATCCAGAAGTGCATCACTCTGTAGTGGCCCCCAGTGGAGACCAGCGACTACCACAGGAGTGTTGCCATACTTAGGGAGAGGGACGCAGCAGATGTCAACACTAGCCTCGTTGATGTCATTGCAAGTCTGTATCTCGGGAGGGACTTCTCTCACTTCTAAGCCAATAAGCCTCGGCTACCGACAGGATGATGCCCACAATGGGGTCTGCCCGGCACCGCCAAACAAAGCCCAACCTTGGGGCAGGGTTCTGGGTGATGTGGTCTCCTTTCCCTTTGTGCCCCCTGGGGGAAGGCCCCACTGTGGGGGGCAAACCACTGTCCTCCTGGCTCCTGGGGATCAAGGTGGAGGCTGGCGGTTGCTCGTGTTGAGACCCCGAGCATCAGGGCCGATGAAGGGGAATAGAATAGCTCCCCAGTCGCAAACAGGTGATAAAAAGAAATGGAAAAAAAAAAAAGGATTGCTATCCCTAGCAGCTACCGGTCTCCTGACTGGTGGTCTACTGTGCAGGATACCCTTAAAGAACCTCTTAACCAAGGGAAGCTGAGCCACCGACATACTGTGGATAGGCTCATGGTAAGCTGAAATCACACAAAGATGCACCTTTACTGTTGAGTTCTGCAGTCTCGCGTTTGACAGGTCTAGAAGGTACTCTAACACCTTGCTTGGTGAGCAAGAAAAGGGGTCCAGAGAGGACTTAGCACACCAAATGGAAAATCGTTTCCACTTTGCCGTGTAGGTCATTCTAGTGGATGGTTTATATGCTGCTAGGAGGATGTCTGAGATTCTCAGAGAGACATTGAATCTGCCCACTTCTAGCTCCTCAGGATCCATGCATGGAGATGAAGGAACTGCAGGTTGGGATGGATCACCCGGACCCTGGGTCAGGAGGTCTGTTTAATGTGGAAGTTGTCTCTGTGAAACTTTCGATAATCTGTTGATCAATGGTAACCAAATCTGACGAGACAGTACGGGGCGATGAGAATCATGCTGCCCCCTTGTGCCTCCAACTTGAGTAGCACCCTCTGAATTAAGGGAAGAGGTGGAGATGCTCACAGAAAGCATCTTGTCCACCACAGTCTAAATGCATCCTGACAGAAAGCACCAGGTTCTGGATTTCTGGAGCAAAATAGAAGCAGTTTTGCATTGAGTGGGGGTGCAAAAAGGTTCAGGGCCAGAGTGCCCCACTCTTCAAATAGCGACTGCAAGATGCTTGAGTCAAGAGACTATTTATGTGGATCTGCCTCCATTCTGCAGACGTGATCCGCCCAGATCGTTCTTGATTCCTGGCAGGTAGACCGCTTGGATCAGGGCTTTGTGCTTGACGCACCATTCCCACACTCTCATGGCTTCCCTGCAGAGAGGGTAAGAGTGTGCTCCACCATTTGTTGATGTAATACATCACTGCTTTGTTGTCCATCTGAAGGAGAATTACCTTGTGACAGAGGACATCCTTCAGGGCTTGGACAGCATACAAGAGAGCTCTCATCTCCAGGACATTTATGTGTAGCTGGAACTCGTCCTGGCTCCACAGACCCTGGGTGTGGAGATCCTGACAGTGAGCTCCCCAATCAGTCAGAGATGCATCTGTAGTGATGGTGATCTGCATTTCCAGAGGGGCAAAGCAAAAACACTGTAGAAGGTTGTCCTCCTGAGTCCACCAGGTGAGTGATCTTGTTAGAGGCTCCGTCACCTTGATGCGGAAGGATTGTACATGCATGGTCAGGGACCACTGAGTGCTGAGCATCCATCGTGTGGTTCTCATGTGCAAGCGGGCCAGGGGCACCGTGAACACAGAGGAACGCCAAGACACCTAGCATCTGCTGCACTGAGAGTGCTCAAACCAATTTGTTCTCCCTGACGAAGTGAGCCATCTGGAGAGTGTCATTTCTTCGTCTTCGGGGAGGAAGGCATCCAGAAGAGCTCCTATGAAGAGAAGTCGTTGAGAGGGTTGAAGCTGTGATTCGTCCAGGTTCAGAAGAACTCTCATGGATGTGAGGAACTTGGAAGCTGTGGACACTGCTTCCTGTGTCCCTTGTCTGGAGGGGATCGCTAGGAGCTGACCCAGAGCCACAAAGCGTAAGTACTTGTGGTGGCTTGGGTGCACCAGAATGTGTTAGTAGGCATCCTGCATATCTAGAGATGCCAATCGTTTTGATGAATCACAAACGTGTAGGGAGTTCCTGCTCACACTGAAAGGGGCAGAGCTCAACCGACTAGTGAACTCACCCACTAAAGACCATGCTACCCTTGACCTAGTGCTCACAAACAGCTCAAGGGTTTCAAATGTTCATGTGGGAGAAAACCTAGGTACCAGTGACCACAGGGTCAGTCTGGCTACCAATCAACAAGGCAGAAGAAATATGTCACACAAAAAGCAACATCCTGGATTTCCGTAGGGCAAACTTTCCAGAAAAAGAGATCAAGAATCAAATCATTACTAACTAGGGGAAACCATGGGGATGTGGAATATGACTGGGAGCATTTTAGTAAGGCCATAGCAACAGTTACTGAACAATGTACACGTCAAATCAGTAAATCAAAGAGAAGGAGGAAACCGCTCTGGTTCACCAGAGACTTAGCAGCAATAATAAGGGATAAGAAGAGGGCCTTTAAGCAATTCAATGCATCACAGATGGAATCTGACACGGACAACTACAGGAACAAGCTCAAGGTGGCCGGAAGAGCCATTCAAAGGGCCAAAGAACAGGGTAAAAACTAGCACAGGGCGTTAAGAAGGGAGATAAAAATTTCCATAGGTACATGAGATAAAAAAGGAAGAGTAAGGCGAGGAATAAATCAGACTAATAATACAACAGGGCCAGATGGCAGAGGATGACAAACACAAAGCAGAGGTGTTAAACAAGTTCCACTGCTCCGCTTTCACAATAGAGGACAGTGGAAAAGGTCCTCCACCAAAGCAGACAGAACACAAAAACAAGGAGGCAGACACAAGCCCCTTCACAAGGAAGAGAGTCCTAGAAGAACTAAAGAAACTCAGAGTTGAGAAAGCAATGGGGCCGGATGGAATTCACCCGAGGGTGTTGAAGGAACTAGGGGAAGAAACTGCAGCACCACTAGCAGTATTATTCAGTAGCTCACTGGAGAGTGGCACAGTGCCTCAGTACTGGAGAACAGCAAAAGTGGTGCCCCTGCACAAGGGAGGAAGTAAGGATGATACTGGGAACTACTGCCCAATCAGCCTAACCTTAATAGTGGGAAAAATGACGGAAGCACTACTAAAGGAGAGAACAGTGGAATACCCGAGGGAAAATAGAAAACTAGACCCCAGGCAACATGGTTTCATGGCAGGAAGATCATGTCAGACAAATATGACACATTTCTTTGACTTGGCTACCAAAACAATGGACCAGGACGGCTCAGTGACATAGTGTACCTAGACTTCAGTAAAGTCTTTGACACTATTCCCCCCACAGGAGGCTGGGAAATAAGCTGCAGCACACAGGGTTAGGGCACAAGGTAGTCAACTGGGTTAGGAAATGGCTACAGAATAGAAAACAGAGAGTCTTGGTAAATAGGGCCATGTCACAGGAAGGGTAGGTGACCAGCGGCATGCCACAGGGGTCAGTGCTGGGTCCAATACTCTTCAGCATATTCATCAGTGACACTGCACAAGAATTGGAGGGAAAGGTATGCCTGTTTGCAAATGATACAAAGCTCTGCAACAGGGTGGACACACAGGAGGGGACCACAAGCACGGTAGCCGACCTCAGGAAACTAGAGAAGAGGTCAAAATTATATCAGTTAAAGTTTAACGCCATGAAATGCAAGGTCATGCACCTAGGAAAGCGAAACCTAGAAGTAAAGCACACACTGGATGGGTATCAATTGGAGGTAACAAAGATGGAAAGGGACCTGCATGTACTCCACCAATGACTTGAAAGTCCCAAAACAGTGTGAAAGAGCGGCACAGAGAGCAAGTGGCATCCTAGGATGTATAGGTAGGGACATTACAAGCAGAAAGCAAGAGGTAATCATGCCACTGTACAGATCCTTGGTGAGGTCGCACCTGGAGTACTGTGTCCAGTTCTGGAGGCCACACCTGAAAAAGGACAAAGACAGATTAGACACGGTGCAGAGATAGGCCACTAAAATGGTGTAGGGGCTGCACCACAAGACATATAAAACTAGGCTCAAGGAACTGAGGTTGTACTCACTAGAACAGAGAAGAAACAGAGGTGACATGATAGAGACATTCAAATACGTCAAGGGAATAAACAAGATGGAGAACCTCTTCCAAGAAAACAAAGGGGCACAACATGCGTCTGGTGGGAGGCAAGTTAAGCAGCAACTATAGAAAGTATTTCTTCATGGAGAGGGTGATAGAGCCATGGAAAAGCCTGCCAGCACAGGTGGTGGCAGCTAAAACAGTAAGAGAATTTAAGCTAGCGTGGGACAGACAGTGTGGACAACTTGGCTGGAACAATTAAAGGGGGAGGGGGTAGCCACTTTGGGTAGACTAGATGGATCAAGTGGTCCCCATCTGCCAACACCATCCTTATGTTCTTCTGTTCTTATGCACAGGATGCAGATCCCCTGTCCACTTTGGAACTAGGAACTATCTGGAATACAGCCCTTTGTTCTTCTGCCATGGAATAACTAGTTTACAGCACAGTTTTGTAGTAATGGCTGCACTTTTTCCTTCAGAAGGGACAGATGTCTCGGAGGATAACAGAAAGGAGCAGAAGGATGATTTGGAGGAGTGTATGTTAGCTCCAGAGCATGCCCCACTGCAATTATTTCCAGTACCCACTTATCTGTTGTAATCTCCCTCCATTCTTTCAGATGCAGGGAGCATCTCCCCCCAACAACCTCCCTGGAGGCATTTGTGGAGGTTGGGGTGGGTCCAGATTTAAGTCGCACTGAGCTGGTGGGGACACACTGGCACCTACTCTGGGTGGTTCTGTATGGGCACCTGGGGGAGTGAACCCAGCAGGGGACCAGCTCCCTTATTTCAGCCTTGTGGGCAGAAACCAAGGCCATCGCTGGCAGCAGGATGACAAAATGATCCCCTCCCATGCCCTCTGGCAGGAATGGGATCTGAGGATTTTAAAGACCTCAGACTCATCTTGTATGTATGAAGGCCTCTAAGGGCTTTTTCAACATCATATCCAAAAAGTTCTGTCCTTCTAGAAGGGGCATGCAAAATGGCCTGCTGCACGTCCATGGCAAATCTTTCTACTGTGAGTCAAGAATATCTTCTCATACAAATTTCAGAAGCTGCAGCTTTGGCAGAGGCATCTGAGGCATCATATGCTGAGCACAGCAAATGTGTTCTGACCTCAGCACCTGAAGTTAAAGTTTAAATCAACTCATTCTTGGCTGAGCCATCAGGCAAAGCCTGAGCTGCAGTCCTGGCAGCTTTCCACAGGCTAGTCTGATATTTAATCATATGGGCCTTATCATCCTAAGGCCCAGTGAGGCAGAGGCACAAGTATGCTTACCCATCACATCCAACCACCTAGATTCTTTATCTGGAGGCAGGGTACTCATATGTCTAGGTGCCCTAGATGTATCATGAGCAGTCATGATGACTACAGAGTCAGTTTCTGGCTGGTTAGCATAATAAGGTTTAGCAGATGAAGCAGGACACTGCTTATCAGCCTTTCTAGGCACTGCAGGCAGTGAGTTAGGTCTGCAGCATGCAGCACAGGTAGCAACCTCTAATGCAGAATAATAGGTGGAATGATTATGGAGGGATAGATTGGGACCTCCAGGAATTCCATTAGGTTGTTCTTTGTGGAAGCCTCTTTCTCCACAGTAAAGCCCACTGCAGCTTGTATCTGCTGCATCGTAGCTTTAAAACGGAGATCCTCAGGAGGAGATCTTGAGGTATACACCGCTGAGTCCTAGCAGCAGGACAAGAGGGTAGAACTAGAATGGGGCACCACATGTTGTTCCCCCTCGGTTTCCTCATCTAAAACTATGAGGTCAGGATAGTATTATGACTTGTCATCGATGCCTCTGTTGACAACAGGGGCCCCTGAGTGCACAGGTGAACACTAGTGGAGGCTGAGCGGCAGTAATCTGCAATGTGCTGGTAGCCAGCATTGACGGGGCTTGAGTGCCCGGAGGCCCCACTGACTGTACAGCCTGTATTAGTAATCCAGGCAGTATGCGTTGCATCACTTCTGAAAATAACAGCACAGCTTGAGAGTTGACAACACCCTGGACAGGGGCCATACCTAATCGTGTCGACGACGAGCCTTGGCCAATCTTATTATCCATAGTAGGTATGGCAGGGCCTAAGCCAAGCCTCAACCTTGGTATCTCATCAATGGCTGGGAGGGGGGCTGTCATCAACACCGCCGGAGCTAGCAATGATGCGACTGACTTACCCTGTCTTACCAGCAACCAGGATATCCCCAGTGAAGAAGACCTTTCTTTATCCCTATGTTTGTGCTTATGTCTGATCAATGAGAATGGCCTCAATATTGATCTTTCTGTGTCCCGAATCCTTCAATTTCATTGTTTTTTTCTTGGCAGATTTACAGGGAGGCAGCAATGCTGAGCTCTGATCCTCCTCAATGGCAGTTAATGTTTTAAGAAGAAGGACATTTTCTGGAGGTTTCTTGTGACGTTACCTTGTAGCCTCACTGAAGCTCTAGCAAATCTCACAAATGCTCACACTGTGAGACAGGCCCAAACAGCACATGCAGACTTTGTGGGTGTCTTCCTTGTAGATTTCATCTCTGCACTTACAATACCGAAAAAAAAAACCCTGTGGTGGCATGCAGAAATGACAAAATTCAATTAAATGTAAAATAAATGATAAACGGCAATGGCTAGTTGACCAAGTTCCCTTCAGCACGTCTAATGAGGATAGAAACATAGACTTTGACAGCAGATAAGGACCGCTTGACCCACCCAGTCTGCCCATTTCCCTACCTACTGGATAAGCTGCAGATCCTAGTTAACCAACAGCCTACTTCTTCCTACCCCCCACCAGAATTGCCTAGGATGATTGATGGTGGGAAAGGAAATGAGGAGAGACGAGGCTGCCCATGTTTATATAGGTGCTGGTGCATGACATCGTCGTGGGTGGCCCTCGGCTAGCAAAAGTTTCTGTGTGGTCCTAATGCTGATGCAGGTATAGTACCAAAGGTGTAGCCTAATGGAAGAGATTACCCTCAAAGAAGCTCTAATATTCCCTTCTAAAAACTTAAAAATGAAATAACTGAGGCCCAGGATGTCTTAAGTCATGGTTTCAAGGAGTCAGTGTGGATCAGTTGGTAGCACATATGATTATGGGTTCTAGTCTCACATCAGGATTGGGCACAGACCATAAAACAAAATAAAAACAAAAATGCTGGCATCCGAGTGCAGTACAAGGTGGATGCTGTACCGTCAGGTGTGCCATCCTTCGGATGAGAAATTAAATCAAGGTTCAGACTGACTTTTATGGGGGTTGTTCAAGTGGATGTTAAAGATCCCATGGCATTTCTTGAGAAGATTAAAAGAATTTCCCCGGTATCCTAGCCACATTTCCCCTATTCACTAAAAATACCACCTAGAGCTTAATCTGGTTCATCTTCAGATGGTTTGTATTTATACCACCACCCCCCGACATGACTGAAAATAGGCAGCAACAATATTGTCTTGCACTCCTTTCCTGGTCATCAAAAACAAAATAAGTAAGCAAACAAGCCACTGTTCCAGGATGTAAAAAATTAAAGCTAACCATTTTGGCAGTACTATGTTATGTAACATCTTCAGATTCTGGATTTTCAACTTTTTAAAATGTTACAGAAGCCACATGCAAATTTCTTTTAAAATTCTCTAAATCATGCTTAACATAAACAGGAAACTAAGCATTCATGATCTATGTCCGACGTACTGTAGGTATACAACATCCTTCAGATCTTATTCAGCAGCAGCAACTGCTGTTTTGTTTTGATGGGAATGTATCTTTAAATAATGGTTTAGTTATTCCAAATCCTGAAGCTGAACTGTTTTAAGTTAAACACATTCATGTTTCAGTAGCTCACTCAGAAAAAATAAAACTTCATGGATTCAGCTTCACCGAGATGAAACTCCTAAATGTCATTCTGCTTATGATTTTTCTGAACTTTTGACAAGAAGCAGATCAGTACATGGAGGCTCTCAAACGACACAAAGCTAACTTAAACCAGTTACATTCTGTCTCGAGTTCACTGTGTTGGGTAATCTTGATAATGGTGCAATCAGTTAAAATGGTACTAATCTAAAAAAGACCAACATTTGAGAGCTAGAGTATGACCAAGACATTGGAGCATTTTTCTTATCCTCTTATGCAGGATAATGTTTCTTACATGGATGAGGTAACTACTTTGGTCAAACGTGAGGACTATTTTTGTAAAACACATTTTGGCACAGATGTCTTCGTATCTCTACATTATATAACTATATAGAGAAGTTACAGTACATACCTTAACTGGGTATTGTGTCAATACCGTGCAGTGAAATATATCACGTTCAAAAAGAGCGATGTGTGCTGACCACAAAACTGTGCCAGATTAAATAAACAAACTCAAAACTGCGCCACTGTTTTGACTGACCAATTTTTCACCACGTGGTAATTCCCATGCGGTAGTTACAGGACACCCCTTAACTGTAAATCTTCCTGAATATCTTCTCCGTAGAGTACAACCTTTTGGTGTTAGGGGCCTGAGGCGCTAGGATATTGAAGAAGGCAGAACTTGGGGGGGTTGGTGGTGCAGGTGTGTGCATCCATGTGTGCCCCCTGGCATACAACAGCACCAGCCCCAACCACCTCAGTACTTTTTTTTTTTTTTTTTTACAAAAGAGGAGAGCGGATGAGTAATAAATGGAAATTACATACCTACCGTAATTCTTGATCTTCTTGGACGAAGTCTCCACCACTCATTCTCACTAATGGGAGTACGCCGGAGGCGCTAGGACCTAGAGGAACAAACTTTTTTCAGGATGGCCGGCACCGAAATGGAGTCGCAAGGAAGCCACACCGCGAGCCCCGGCGTGTGTGGTAATGACCATCTCGGCATCGACCCTCCAACCACCTCAGTACCTTTTTTTTCTGAGGAGGTGCAGCGTAACTAACCTAGAAGGACTAGCCTAAAAATCAGACACAAGATAGTCCAAATGACCCGTGTAAGGATGCTCAACAATAAAGTCTTCACTGCCCAGACATTGAGGGAGTGAAGACCATAAACAGAGAAGTGAGCTCAGGGGATGGTGGGTGGGCGTGTGAATGAGTGGTGGAGACTTCATTCAAGAAGATCAAGAATTACGGTAGGTACGTAATGTCCATATTCTCTGGACATAAAGTCTGCACCACTCATTCACATTAATGGAGAGTACCGAGCTACATAATCCCCGGGCAGCAGAAGATAAAGACCTCACATGCTTAGGACAGAAGTCCGTTAAGAATGGTCCTGCCAAACAACAGATGTAGTCTGGCATGGGCATCCAAGGCGTAGTGCTTAAAGAAAGTATGCATGGAGCTCCAGGTAGCTGCATTGCAAATATCTGCAATGGGCACGTTACGGATTTCCACCAGAGATGCCGTGACTGCTCTGGTAGAGTGAGCGTACACTCTGCCTTTCAGCTTGACCTGTGCCACAGAATAGCAGTGGCGAAGGCAAGCCACCAGCCAAGCTGAAATGCATCTGATAGCAACAGGCTGACCCAGTCGGGTCTCGTTGAAGGAAACAAACAGTTGTTGAGCCTTGTGAATTTCTTTCATTCCATCTAGATAGAACCTCAATGCTCTCAACGTCCAGCGAATGAAGGGTATGCTCCCCTTCATTCTGGAAGTTCGCAAAGTAGGTAGGAAGGAAGGACTAAAGGTTGGTTTAAATGGAATTCTGAGATGACCTTAGGGAGAAACTTAGGATGAGTCCTAAGAACTACTTTGTCCATGTGAAATACAGTGTATGGAGGGTCTGTGACCAGTGCATGTATTTCAGAAACTCTACGGGCCAAAGTAATGGCCACCAGAAAGGCCGTTTTCCAAGTGAGGAACTTCAACTCGCAAGTGGCTAGAGGCTCAAAAGGTTTATGAGTGAGCATGTCTAGCACAAGGTTAATGTTCCAGGCTGTAACCGGATCTCTAATAGGAGGTCTAGTATACAGAATACCCCTAAGAAACCTCTTAACCATGGGCAACTGAGACAGCGACATGGAAAGTACCGGCTCATGATATGCTGAAATGGCACAAAGATGAACTTTGACTGTGGAGTGCTGCAGACCTGTGTTTCAGAGGTCTAAGAGATACTCCAAGACTTTATTTGGTGGGCAGGAAAAAGGGTTCAAAGAGGATTTTGCACACCAGATAGAGAAACACTTCCATTTGACTGTGTAGGTTGTTCTAGTGGCCGGCTTACTCGCAGCCAAAAGAATATCTGAATCTCTACGAGAAACATTGAACCTATTCACCTCTATCTCTTCAGGATCCAAGCATGAGGTGAAGCGACCTCAGGTTGGGATGGACCACGGGACCCTGTATCAGAAGGTTCGTCTGAAGGGGAAGCGTCTTCAGGGAGGGTTTCTGATAGACTGTTGAGTAGCAGAAACCATATCTGTCGAGGCCAGAAGGAGGCAATGTGAATCATTCTGCCCCCTTGAGACTCCAATTTGAGAAGTACCCTCTGAATTAGGGGAAGAGGAGGAAAGGCATATAGAAAGCGTCTTGTCCACCACAGCCTGAACGCATCCTGACAGAAAATGCCAGGTCCTGGATTTCTGGAGCAGAAGAGAGGCAGTTTTGCATTGAGTGGGGATGCAAAAAGGTTCAAGTCTGGAGTTCCCCACTCTTTGAAGAGTGACTAAACAATGGTTAAGTTGAGAGACCACTCATGAGGATCTGTTTCCGTTCTGCTGAGATGGTCTCTGACAACTCGTTTTGTACTCCTGGCAGGTAAACCACCTGAATCAGAGCCTTGTGTTCCAGGCACCATTCCCACACTCTCATTGCTTCCCTGCATAATGGGCAAGAGTGTGCGCCGCCCTGTTTGTTGATGTAGTATATCACTGCTTTTTTGTCCATTTGAAGGAGAGTGTTCTTGTGACAGAGTATGTCCCACAAGACTCGGACTGCAGAGAGGACGGCTCTCATTTCCAGGACGTTTATGTGAAGTTGGGACTCGTCCTGAGTCCATGTACCCTGGGTGTGGAGATACTGGCAGTAGGCTCCCCAAACCCATCAGGGATGCATCTGTGGTTATGGAGATCTGATGATCCAGAGGGGCAAAGGGATATCCTTCCAGAAGACTGTCCTTCTGCGACCACCAGGCGAGTGACTCTTCAGAGGTTCCGTCACCTTGATGAGAAAGGACTGAGTACTGAGCATCCACTGAGAGGTTCTCATGTGGAGACGAGCTAAGGGAACAGTGAACACTGAGGATGCCATGAGGCCCAGCATCCGTTGCATCGAGATAGCTTGAACTGAGCTATGTTCTCTGATGTATCAGGCCATCTGTAAGATATCGCTCCTTCTGTCCTCTAGAAGAAAAGCCTTCACACAGGAGGTATCCAGAAGAGTTCTTATGAAGAGGAGCTTCTGGGAGGGCTGCAGCTGCAACTTGAGATTCAGCAGGACTCCCATGGATGTAAGGAAGTTTGAGGCCATGGCCACAGCCTCTAGAGTTTCTTGCCTGGAGGGACTTGCTAGCAGCCAGTTGTCCAGATATGGGAACACTTGCATTCTGATTTTCCTGAGGTGTGCTGCGAGAATTGCACAACACTTTGTAAAAACTTGAGGCGCCGAGGATAGCCCAAAGGGCAGGACTCCTAACTGATAGTGCTGACCCAATGCCACGAGCCTTAGGTATCTGTGGTGCTTTGTGTGTATGAGAATGTGTTGGTAGGCATCCTGCATGTCAAGGGAGGCTTGCCAATCGTGTCGATGAAGCAAAGGTAGCAGGGTACCTAGTGATATCATCTTGAACTTCCCCTTGTGAAGGAACTTGTTTAACTTTCTGAGATCCAGAATGGGACGCATGCTGCCGTTTTGCTACGGGACCAGAAAGTAATGGGAGTAGAAACATGTGTTTTGTTGATCCAGCGGAACTATTTCTATTGCTCTGTTGTTCAGAAAGCCTTGTACCTCGAGAGCAAGAAGGTCTGACTGGGCTGTCGTTTGGGAGGATGATCCGGAGGGGTTTCCGAAAGACTGAGAGAGTACCCCTCGTGGATTATCCAGAGGACCCATTTGTCTGATGTTATAGATTTCCACTGATTGTAGAACCGAGTCAGATGTCCTCCCACCACTGAGGAGGAGTCCCCCTTGCACAGCTGAGGTGGGACCTGGACCAGAAACTCAGAAGGTGGCACTGGGCACTTTGGGCCCTTGTGTCTTCTGCCGCTCTTTCTTTTGTGGCTGAGGGTTGTGGGTTTTGTTAAAACCTCCTCTGCCCTGAAAGGACTGACGGTTGTGAAACTGATGCTTGTTCGCACCCTCTCAGGAGGGGGTGGGTGCAGGTCTAGCCATCTTAATGGCAGACCTAGTCTTCTGCATGGCCTCCAGCGCTTGCTCCACCTGAGACCCAAACAGATACATACCGTCAACAGGTAAAGCCATGACCTGCTGCTGGGCGTCATTCGTGAAGCCCAAAGTATGTAGCCAAGAGTGGCAGCGGGTGCAGATGCCAGCTGCCGCCACCCGGGAGGCAGTATCGTAGGTGTCCATTGCAGCTTTAACCTGTTGTTTATTGGAATCTATACCCCTAGATATGGTCTGGAGTAGCTCTGAGCTAACTTCCGATTCGGGCAGTGCTTCTACCATTTCTTTGAGGGAATGCCAAACTACATACTCATATTGAGAAAAACAGCCCTGGTAACTGGCAATACGTATACACAGGGTTGAGGCAGCAAAGACTCTCTTACCTCAGGTGTCTATCTAGTGAGATTCTTTGTTCTTTGGTCAGGCTGTGGATCCTTGAGGAAGGACAGCCTTATCGTTCTCTGCCAAAACTACAATGGCAACAGCAAAGGCTTGTGAGGCCAAAATGGGGTGATCCTTGGGAGGGGCATACTTCCTATCTAAGGACTTGGCCATGGAAGGAATGAGAAACGGATTCTACCACACCATCTGAGAGAGGGTCTCGAAAGAGGACTGTACCGGAGGGGTTAAATCCAAAAGGATCTCTGGGACATGAAGATACTGGAGTTGCAAAAGCCTCCCAGGATCGATTTCTGTAGTCTGGAGAGAAAGAGTAGAATTTAAATTTTTGGGCAGAGACTTAAATGAAAGGTCTTCAACCACAGGCTCTGCAGAAGGATTGATCCCTGCTCCCAGTGCAGTGTCATCAACATCATCACCCAGGAGAAGATCTGGGTCAGGCTTAAAATCATCTCCTGATAGTCCAGGGGGGACTGTATAGACAGGAAAGGAGTGAAAATCAGGAGGAATAACAGAAGAAGAAAGAATCTGAGTCAAGAAGCCCTGGAGATTGGCCGTCGCCGCACCAGTCCCCGGCACCATAGAGGAAAACGTCGCCGAGAACAGGAGGAAGGTGCTAGCTGAAGCAGCACCACAGATGACACCGACAGAGCCCCCGGTGCCGACAGAGCCACCAGCGCCATGCACGCCACTGACAGAGACCCCATGCCACCAATGTGTCGAGCCCATGTCGGGCGCTGTGGATGGCGCCGAGAGTCCCAGGGGCCTGAAAACTGTGACTTGAGGTAAAAGAGGGAAAAATGGCAGGAGATAGAGGCATCGGTGTGGACCCCTGGGCCGCAGCCATGTAAGGGGGATAAACTCCCGAGCGTGGAGTCAATGGCACTTAAGAAGGTGCCGCACGACTAGAAAGGCCCAACCTTACCCATCCTTCTGAAACCGAATGGCCTGAAGGCCTCAGCGTCGGACTGACCGGCCCAGGCAACTGGACCAACCTCTGAGCCCATTGCTCCATAACAGCAGCCCACTGGTGAAACTGCTAAATGGAAGCTCCTCCAATAGGCGGGGAGGGGCTCCAGTGTCGAGGAGATTGGCTACCAGAGACAGAAACTGGTGACTCCGACAGAGGTGGAGACCGGCGGCTGGCTCTAATAACCGACTGTCTACGTGCAGACATACCAGAGGGTGACCTCGAGTGATGCCGTTTCTTCTTCGACCTATGTGTCGAAGAAGAACTCAAGGCTGAACGGCACCAAGAATGGGACCGCTTCCTTTATACTTTTGGGGACTGCCCATCCCCTGAGCAATGGACCGCTCGTAGTCAGGCCCCTCCGGGAGGTGGCTGCGGACCGACCCGCCCGCTGCTGACTGGAACAGCTTACATAAAGTCTCCACTGTCACCTGACCCGTCATGGTCGACTCCAGTGAATGGAGGGCTGAAGACGCCTGTTGTACAATTAAAATATATAATCGGTACTGATTCAAAATAATTCTACAAAACAATAAGCTGACTATTGCTGCTAGTGAAGTTTAACTCCCAGTAGGCGAGCAACGTCGTCACTGAAGCGCACTCAATGGCGGGGAAAAAAGGAACTGAGACGGTTGGAGGGTCGACACAGAGATAGTCATTACCGCACGTGCCAGGGCTTGCGGTGCGACTTCATTGCGACTCCATCTTGGCACCAGCCCTCCTGAAAAAAGTTTGTTCCCACTGGGTCCTAGCGCCTCCAGCATACTCCCATTAGTGTGAATGAGTGGTGGAAACTTGAGTGGTGGAAACTTTATGTTCAGGCAGATCTACGCATCATCTCATCACCCTTCTTAAAGGCACCAGTGGGCTACCTTGTGCCATTAGGTAGTGCCTAATGGCATAATATAGCCTGCTGGTCCCTGTAAGAAGGCATAGACCATGAAAAAGAGTGTTCAAAGGCAAAAAATGGCAGGTATTGTCAGAACACAAGACAGCCAAGTGCAACAGAGAGACTGCACTTGGTGACAGACGTGCACAGTACCCAATGTTTAGGCACCTGGTGTCTGCTGCAATTTGAAGTTACAAACCATATTCTGGAGTCACAGAATCGTGAAATAGACTCATTTTGAGTCAAATTTCTGGGGATCGTTTGTTTGCATTGTGCAGGTCCATCTCCGAGTGCAGTCTCTTTGTTGTACTTGGCTCCCTGTCTGAAGGGGCAACATTTCTAGGTGAAAAATTGTGTCTTCACAGCCCTTACCAATCTAAGGAGAGAGGAAAACCATTATAACACATACTGCAGAGTCCATCAGATAGACGGTGGGTAAGTTGTACTCTATGGAAAGACATTTTGGAAGCTCTACAGTTACATTAAGTACTGCAATTTCTCTACTTTACAAGGGACTGAAGTATCTAAAACTATGCATGGCCTTTGTCAAGTGAGTCAGCAGAATGCTAGGCTACATCAAAAGCAGTGCGACTAGCAGAGAAGGGCAAGTAATCCTGCTACTTTACAAAATCCTCACCAGGCCCCACCTCGAGTACTGGGTACAGTTTTGTGTTTAACTCTGGTCCGGGTGGTGACTTTGGGTCAGGTTCAGCAATGGATGGTTCCAACGCCATATGGTGGCAACTGGACCCAATGGTTTAATAAAAACAATGAGGCAGTCAAGAGAATGCAAAGAAGGGCCACAAAAATGATCAGGAGTATGTGTGACAACAGCTAACTGGAGGTCACCAACACGTTCGTTCACTTTGGGGGGGAAAAAGAACACTGAGGGAGACAGTACCTCAGTCTTCCACATATGCAGTGGTATCGACAGGATCAAACAGTCAGAAACGTCTAATCTGATGGAGCACATGGTGACACACCCTGAAGCTCAGAGGTGGTAAACACAGAGGTAATGTTAGGAGGCAATTCCTGAGGATGGTGAGCCCATGTTAACCACCGACCATTTGAGACAGTGGCTATAGAGACCACTCAGACCTTTCTGTAAACCTGGACACATTTTTTTTTTAATTTATGCTTTTTATGGTTCCTTCGCAAAGCCAGTGGGTTGCTCCAGGCCTCCCTCGGAGGGACTCATACTCTGACTCAAACGCGTCGGGTCATCATGGACCCCGTCAGCTCCCGGCCGTTTTCTGCTTGCTTTCTCCCAAGCACCTGAGCCATACAATGGGCAAGGCAGCTTTCCCTGGAAGCAGCCAGATGCCCTGGACGGGTGCCTTCCCCTCGTCTGGGTGACACTGCTGGATGTCAGTCCACAGTACGCCGCACTGTCCCCCTTCCCCGAGGAAGGAGAGCTGTCTACGGATGCTCAATCCTTCCTCCCTCTGCCAACCAGAGTCTCTTCCCAAACCCAGGTTGCCAGCGTGGCGTGAGGTGTGGCGTCCAGCGCCTCAGTGCCACCGGGCTGACTAAGTCTGGACAAATTTCTGATTACCAAGAGAATTAAAGGGTACACTGGGTAGTAGAGTCAGTGAAGTATAACTCAGTACACATTTGGAACAGCGTACTTATTAAATCACAAACTTATATTATTATGTTGCTATGATAGCTAAAGGGCTGGCCCATGGACAAACTGCATGTGGTAGGTGACCTGAATCCAGGGATTTTAGTCATGCCAGTAGGAAGAGTGCCACAATCAAATCAGACCTGAATGATCTCCAGGACATGAGAGGGATGACCTCCATGGCACAACTACCCTCTGGTTACCCAGTGGAGGGGAATTACATGGCTGTAAATGCAGCCTGTGCCTGTCCATAGGGCTAAGATCTATGTACACACTGATGAGTGTCTTCCTTCTGCTCTCTGACATGGTTTGTACTCCTCTCAACACTGACCAAATGGTGTGCAACTGTGGAAGAGGTGGGGGGACCCAGGAGGAGTGCTTTTATAGTCAAATAGATAAACGTTGAAGAAAGGCAGGAGAGGTGCTGGATTGTGGTGGAAGGAGTAGGAAGATTATAAGGGTGAAAACTGTCAGGAATATAATGAAAACTAAAATCAACACAATATACTTTATACTTTTTGATGAGATATAGCATTTATTCCAGTCAGGAGCACAACCACATTAGCCTGGCACAAGTAACCTACTGAGTACACTTCTGGACAATGCAAAACTCATAGGGCAGTAGAGCCTGGTTTAACTTTCTACTCCATCTTTCAGAATACCCGAGGTTCACGAACATCAGGAAACCAATGGGCGAGGAAGAGGGGGAAGATCTAGGCCATCTGGCACATGTAAGCAATACAAGGCTGCCGAATTCCATCAGGGTATTTATGCACCGAATGCAATATTGCTGTAATTATTTCAATGGATTTCAAGTCCATACCCTTTGCCGCATATTAGTCTGTTATCAGGAAAGTGTATAGCCATAATGCTGCTACTTCCTGAACTACAACTGCAATTACAGCTCAGATTCAACACCTTGGTTAAAATATTTTTAACCAGGAGTAGTCCTAAGTACATACACATGAAGGTGTTCAGCAAAGAACTATCAAAAACTAATTATGTGATTAATCCTTTCCTAGTATCTCAAGTGTTTACGGCAATTCTCAAATATATGGGGTGGTGTCCCCAGTCCCCACACCCCTATCCACTACGACCGCATGCACTGTGACCCAGGTAAGCAGTAATCAACACTGTCCAGAAATATCAGTAGTTGCGGAGGTATGATATTAAAGAAGCAGTATGGTCTAGAGATTAGAGTAACGAGCTGTGAGCCTGGTACATCCAGCATAGAAACATATAATCTGACAGCAGATAAGGACCGCTTGGCCCACCCAGTCTGCCCATTTCCCTACCTAATGGATAAGCTGCAGATCCTAGTTAACCAGCAGCCTACTTCTTCCTACCCCCACCCCCTAGAATTGCCTTATGACTGTCCCATGCATGCTTGAATTCCACCACTGTTTTTGACTCCGCAACCTCCTCCAGAAGGCCGTTCCATGCATCCACAACCCTCTCTGTGAAAAAATACTTCCTTAAATTACCTCTGAGCCGCCCCCATCTTCAAATTGTGCCCCCTTGTTCTTGCACACCTCTTTTTTTGAAAGATGCTACCCTCTTGGACTTTGTTGATTCCCTTGAGGTACTTGAAAGTTTCTATCATGTCCCCCTCTCCCTCCTTTCCTCGAGGCTATACATATTAAGCTCCTTAAGTCTCTCTTCATATGTCTTCTGGTGCAGACCCTGCACCATTTTAGTTGCCCTCCTCTGGACAGCTTCCATCCTGTCTATGTCTTTGTGGAGACTGGGTCTCCAGAACTGCACGCAGTACTCCAGATGGGGTCTCACCAGCTGTCTGTACAGAGGGATAATAACTTCCTGTTTTCTACTGGTGATGCCTCTCCCTATGCATCCCAGTATCCCCAACCCTCCTTGCTGACCTCTCACATTGCTTGCTCACCTTTAGGTCATCTGATATGACTACCCCCAGGTCCTTTTCCATTTTTGTTGTTGTTAGTATCTCACCCCATTGTGTGCTCTTCCCTGGGTTTTGTTTCCCAGGTGCATTACCTTGCACTTCTTAGCACTGAATCTAAGCTGCCATACATTTGACCATTCTTCTAACCTTGCCAAGTCCCTTCTCATCCTTTCCACCCCACCTTGTGCATCAACTCTGTTGCAGATCTTTGTGTCATCTGCAAATAGACACACTTTTCCTTCCAGTCCCTCTGCAATGTCGCTTATAAAGACATTGAAGAGGACTGGTCCTAATACTGAACCCTGCGGTACCCCACTAGTAACCCCCCTTTCTTCAGAGTGGACTCCATTTACTATTACTCTCTGTGTCCTATTCTCCAGCCAATTCTTTACCCAGGCTGTCATCTTGGGACTCACTCCCAGGCTGGCTAACTTGTATATTAATCTTTTGTGTGGGACTGTGTCAAATGCCTTGCTAAAGTCTAGGTAGGCCATGTCCACAGCCCCTCCCTGATCTACTACTTTGGTCACCCAGTCAAAGAAATCTATCAGATTGGTCTGGCATGACCTTCCCACTGTGAATCCATGCTGCCTTGGGTCCTGTGCCCTCTGGCCTCTAGACACTCGACAATTCTTTCCTTCAAGTGATTCCATCATTTCCCTATCACTGAGGTTAAACTAACAGGTCTGTAGTTTCCTGCTTCTGCCTTGCTCCCACTTTTGTGAAGGGGAATCACATCTGCCCTCCTCCAGTCCTCGGGTACCACCCCATCCTCCCATGATTTGTTAAAGAGGGTAGTCAGTGGTGTCACTAGTTCTACCCTTAGTTCTTTTAGAATTCTGGGATGAATCCCATCAGGCCCCATTGCTTTGTCCACCTTCAGTTTTAAGAGTTCTTTCAGAACCCTTTCTTCTGTAAATGGGCTGGTATCAACTTCTGTATCCAGAGTGTTTCTATTGTTTGTTTTAGGTACCTCCCCCTCTTTATTTGTAAATACTGAGCAAAAATATTTGTTTAGTATCTCTGCCTTTTCACAGTCACTCTCTGCCCACCGTCCCTCCCCTTTATTAAGCCTCACTATCCTTCCCTTGGTCTTCCTTCGCTCCCTGATGTACCTATAAAAGGTTTTATCCCCCTTCTTAACTGAGTTGGCTATCTTTTCCTCGGTTTGGGCCTTTGTTGTTCTGACTGCCTTCCCAGCTTCCTTTTGCTTTAACTGATACAGTTCTCTGTCCTGCTCCTTCTGTGATTCCTTGTACTTCCTGAATGCTTTCTTTTCTCTTGAACCTTCACTGCCACTTCTTTGAGAACCATAGTGGTTTCTTACATCGTTTCGTTTTGTTTATTTGCTTCACACAAAGGCTTGTTACCTCTGTGATGGCAGTTTTATTATTCCCCATTGTTCTTCCACCCCTCCTTCCTGCCCATTTGCTAGTGCATTCCTTAGGCACTCACCTATTTGGCAAAGTCAGCCCTCCTAAAGTCCAGTACTTTTGCCTTTGTGTAAGCTGACTCTATTGCTGTGTTTATTGTGAACCATACTGTTCGATGGTAGCTAGTTCCCAGATGGCTACCCAATTCTACAACTGTGATCCTCTCTCCATCTCCATTTGAGAGAACCAGGTCTAAGATTGCTCCTCTCTCGAGTGGCTCCAATACAAGTTGTCTAAGGCATGCCCCTGTGGGGCATCTAGAATAACCCCACTCTTAGAAGTGGCTGCTGCAACTGCACTCCAGTTAAGATCTGGCATATTCAGATCACCCATCAGCAATATCTCCCCTTTTTCTGCCATTCTAAGTATACTTTCTATCATTTCCTTGTCCATTTCCTCCCCCTGAGAAGGGGGTCTGTATACAACCCCTGTGCGGATTGTGGTGCCATTGCCTGTCTCCAAACTTACCCACAGTGCTTCTTCTCCTCCCTGTTTACCCTTTTGTTCTGTTGCTTTGATTCCTTCCCTTATGTAAAGAGCTACTCCTCCTCCTCTTTTACCCTCCCTGTCCCTCCTGTAGATAGTGTATCCTGGTATGTTTACGTCCCAGTCATGGTTTTGTGTGTACCATGTTTCTGTGACTGCCACGATATCCAGATGTTCCTCCTCCATCAAGGCCACTAATTCAGGAAGCTTGTTACTCAGACCACGGGCATTGGTACTCATTGCTCTCCATTTTTTGATGGCTTTACCTTCTGTTGCAGCATCCCCCACTGACCTTTCTACCTCGGTCTTTTTCTCATTTAGTACCCTGTTTTGTAGGGAGAGGCTGGGATTTTCCTGCTGCTTATCAGTGCCTCCCCTTGACTAGTTTAAAAGCTTGCCAATGAAGCATTTAAACCGATTGCTCAAAAACGTGTTCCTTCCTGGACAGATGCAGACCATCCTGCCAGTATAGGCTGGTGTCCCTCAGGTGGAACCCCAATCCCCAATGAAGCCAAACCCTGTGCTCCACCATTTTTTCAACCAATCATTAAACTGCATGGTGCAATGTACCTACGCTCACCCATGCCATTGACAGGCAGCACCTCTGAGGAAGGATACTGTGTGTGCTACTTGTCTTAGGCCCCTCCCAACTCTACAAAGTCCTCCTGCACTGCTCTAATCTCATGAGGAGCCAAGTCATTTGTCCCTAGGTGGACAATGACATCCAGCTCAGACTCCCGTGCAGCTGTTCTCGTGATCCTGAGGATGCGCTTCCTGTCCTTCCAAGCCATGGTACCAGGCAGGCACCTTACTTCAGTTTTCCCTGCTCCCCCAGTTCTATACCCCTAATAACTGAGTCCCCCACCAGGAGCTGCTTCCTTTCCCTGTGGTGTCCTCTGCCTCCTTCCTGTGGGCCTCCCTTGCGACAGTTGTCCTCAGCCTCCTTAGTCTCCTCTGCAGGTGCATCCATAGGGGAGCTATGCTCCCCCAGAATGGTGTATGGATTGTGGAGTGGAACAACTGACTGGGTGTGCCTCTGTTCCACCATCCTCACCCTCCCTGAGCCCACTGTGGTCCAACTGCTGTGCTTTTTTCGCAACCTCTGAGGTAGTGGTGGTGGCTCTGGTGCTCCCTGGATGGGGGAGGTTCCCTTCCTACTATCCAGTGTGGCCTGGGGAAGGTTCCCTTACTACTGTCCAGTGTGGCCTGAAGACGGGCGACTTCCTTCCTCAGAGCAGAGAGTTGTCTGCAAATAGGGCAGCATCTCAGCCTCCAGAAAGACTCCCGGAAGACTGCTGCCCCACAGCCATTACATTGCACTACTCCCCACATGTTTATCTACTTTTTTTTTGTGTGTGTGTGTGTGTGATTGGTTTGTTATATAGAAATATATATATTATACAATGTGTATGCTTATATTGTCAGTGCAGTGTGCTAGAGAGGATATGACAGTGATATGCACCTTGCACTCTTGAGGAAATGATGTCAGAACCCCATGTATAAAGGAACTATTTCCAGGGGTGAGTGGGGTGAGGGGTGGGCAGGGGTTGGGCCTAAACTGTGCCCTCACGAAACAATCAGCTAAAAGCTCTGACCCACTCGATGATGAATGCCTTCCTGTCAGCAAGATGCCCTACACAACAATTTGACAGAGAAAATACCCTGCTAATCAAACAGAGAAAAATCCAGACATCCAAGTCAGACACAGGTAAACCTCCCCAGCCTCAAAACAGCCTGGTGGTTTGTGCTCTGAAAGCAGTCAGCCCCAAAATAAGTCAGCTGTGCTTTAAACTCTTCCTGCACTGAAAATCTTAAGAATTGTAACACAAGTAAAGCTAGATCCACCTCCCTCTGTTGCTTGAAAAACTGTCTTTCCTGATAATTCTAATTTCCTTATTTCACCTTTCAGTTAGAAGTAGCCTCCACCTGCAGAGCAAGTCACTTCATCTCCCCACTGCTCAAGTGTCACCTCTGAAAACAAAACTTGGGCCTAGTGGGCTTTACCCAGTTACCACAGAATAAATAAAAAATAAAAATAAAAAAAAGCAACAAAAAGCAAACATCTTTTTTTTTTCTTTTGTAAGAAAACAATTCTGCTAGAACTGGACAACTTTCCAAAAAACGAATGTCGAATCTTTTACAGTTACAAAAGGGAGGTCCAGATTTCTTGACTGACTTACGGTAGCTGCACTGCTGCTTTAAATAATTATAGAAAAGGTGCGTGGTGGAAGTTTCTGAGCCAATAACTGGAACAAAAGAATTAAACACTTAAAAACTGTTTGACCATGAGACCTTCTTTAATAATCACCTATAAGAAATCTAGTGGTTAGAACACCGGTCAGGGAACCAGGATATCGCAGGTTCAAACCCCACTAAATTCAAATACTCCATGTGTGAACTTGGGCAAGTCAGTTAACCTCTCAATGCCTCAGTCCATCCAGCTGCAGAAATAGGCAGAAGTAGGATGCCACTGGAAACGAAATATAGTAGATAAGGTCATTCTGACAGGGTTTTCAAAATGTCATTCTGTATGGAAAACCAAGCAGAATGACGTTCGGTGGACTGTGAAAAACAGGTTTCTATGGTAACCACACAAATCCGCAGCCGAATCTCTACACAGCCAGTTAGTACATGTGCAAAACACAGCTTTTTGTAATTACAGCCACACTCACTAGCACTATTAAATTATATCCTCTCAGATATGGTAGCATCTTTTCCTTACACCTGCTGGTTTTGTTTTTCAGTAGTCTGTGTCGTCAGAGGACCTGATAACTCTAATACATAAAACAAAACAAATGCCTCTGTTAAGAATGGAAAATGTGCCCAGCCTGGAGGTGCCAGATGTTGGTGCACTTCACCACTATGTGGGAAACCTGGGTTTGCGAATCAAGCCTGACACCACCCCCCTGAGCCTGTAGGGTCTGATGCATGATGTGGCAGTATCGCAAGCAGACCCCGACAAGAGGAACAGGAAGAGTCCCATTCTTGGACTGCCAACCACAGGCGGGAATCAGGGGTGGCACTGACGCTGGAAGTGACCATGCAGCATTGGCTACTCCCTGCTTATAGGCTGGCTTTACAGGCGCACATCTGCAGTACATATGGGAGGTGGGAGAGACAAGAACAGAGGTGAAAACTCTCACAGATGCAAAGAATGATGGAAATAATGACGACCCTGCCATCCCAACACCGATGAACATGTCTGACACATGACCTCCAGATCTATGGCTGCTCCTTTGTCGACTGTCAGCATGCAGGTCAGTTTTTGGGGCTACAGTTGGAGGGAAGCCACAGAGCATCTGTGAGGATTAACAAGCATATCTGTGGTGGGGCCTGGCCACAGACAGGTAATATCCGATGCCCTCTCCTGGGTGTGGGGGCAGAGGAAGCTTCTGGCAGTGGACGCGGGAAGTTGAAGGAGGTGGGGCCCAAGTGCGGAAGGATCATCCTTCACACACTAGGGTTTTTCCTATTTCTGTTCTACCCTCATTATGCCAGCACCCACAGAGCCCTAAGCATGTAATTTGTGCATGATGTGCAGAGCCCAGTTGAGTGCCCCCCCAACTTAAGTACCACCACTGCACTGCCACCCATTGTAACCCAGGTGAAAGCAGAGCAGCAGAGGCAGTGACCCTTCCACCCTAGAAGAGGAGAATGCTCTTCGGGATGCTCAATCCTCCACACCAGCCGGACCTCGATGACCCTGGCTCATTCCAAAACCCAGGTTCCTGCCACTGCAAGTGACAGCACTATTGCTGCATCAACAGGCCAGAAACAAAAAACATAAAAAAAAAAAAAAATTAGGACACCTCAGGGTTCTATGACATCACTGGGTGACACGAGCTTCACTCTCGTGGCCGCCATGCCGCCGAACCCCTTAATGTCCTACTACCATTGTTCTTAAAAGACACATTAACTATTCTATGTTGCATCTCAGCTTGGCAATTCTGGGCAAATAAACTGTGCAGGAAATGAAGGCAAGCTACGTTAGTCCAATGTTGACGTGTTTCAGGAAAGGTTCTTATTCATCAAAACACCCCAATACCAAGATGATGTTGTTAAACTCATTTACAGATTAAGTTTATAAACTTTTTTTCAGATTATTGTTCACTTTTCTTTGAACATCATTGCTTTTGTTTCCAATAATGGCTAGAAACCGATAAATTTACTTATTTACAGAAATAAGACCAACAAATATGCTGTTTTGGGGGTACCTTTAAAGACTGATTTTCAAATTTCAAAATAAAAGTTTGTGTCTTTACTCTAGTTCATTAATAATATAAGGAATAATGTATGGGTGACCATACACAGCAAGCGTGTGTTTCCATCGTGGGGTAGAGATAAAAGCATATGGACCTCGAAAGCAAAGCTCAGGAGGGCCATGCTGTTATTTCAACCCCAAGATGGAAACACAAGGCAAGTTGTGCATGGTTACCCATAAATTTTTTTTTGACACTATATGGTTCTGTAGACCAAGTAGTGAACAGGAGCTGCAAGCAGCGCTAAGCACCAGTACAGAGAAAGAGAGTGGTCAGTGAAATTGAAAATTGGCTGCCAGGCGGGAGTCATCGCGAGCAGGGACACAGGTGCACTTGATGACAGAATGTGCACAGCAGCTTTGAAAATGTACATAACTTTTGAATGGCCACTTATTTCCATACGCACTAAGCCCTAACCATATACTATAAAAATATAATTGCCCTTGAACACACTGCATTTAGGACAGTGCCAGTCCAGTATCATGGTGGCAGTGCAGGACACAGGTTCCCTTGCCCTTAGGGCCAATGGGGTGCCAGGTTGGGTCAGTATGGGCAGCTCTGCAAACATGCACCACTTCTTGCTGACTGAACAAGGGGCCATTTACCTGCCCTCCCAGCAGAAACAGGGCAATCTTGGCAGTTCCAATGATCAGGGCGAGTGTCAAGCATGAAATGGGTGCCTGATACCCAACAACAAACGTGTATGTTTTTACAGGCAAAAACCTACAGATCTGCAGTTTAAATTCTCTAGTGTTCATTGGGGGGGGGGGATTTTCTATTTAATTTTTATAGAACTTGAACAATGTAAAAAAATTCTCTATGGCAATGATACCTCACAGCTACACTGAATAAATCTAAGTAAGGAAGATGTTCTCTGACCATGCCCCAGCCTGACCTGTTCACTCATCCATTTTAGAACAGACACAGTACATAAAATCCCATTAACCTTACTGGCATATGCAGATTAGGTATGCAAACGCACAAGCTGGAGATTTTTTCTTTCCCAGCTAATACACTTTATAAATCTGATAGTTACACTTTAAATACTTTGTTAAATAAATTCAAAGCCACACATACTACTAAGTGAACTGCATATTCAAATAAGGTTTAGCAGTGATAGGAATGAAAAATGCTTCCACAGTTCATGAGCACCCTGCTTTTAAATCTTACTTAGGATCACAAGCAGCAGTCATCCTGTACATATTTTTGCTCTAGCCATGTAAACCATACTACAATGCGTGCATTTTTCTATGTTTTTTTAAATCTGGTGTAAAAGAGCAAGGACTACAAATCAGAATGTTATATATGCAGAAGGGCAATGTTACTGGCAAGCAGTGGAAGGTCTCAGCCAGTCAGTATTAGTTAGCATATCTCTTTATCAAGCAGCAGTTCTAAATATCCTAATATATTAAAATTATGCGTAGCATAGTCCAATTAAAGAATATCTCATAATTCACAGCATATATATATAACCTATCAAAGAGGGGTAGTCTCAGTGGGCTGCACCAGTTTCGGAAGCTCTAAGGTAGAGAGAGATTAAACACTGTTCCCATTCTCTTTTTTTAGCAAAGCACTTTAATCTATTTGAGGCACTTTCTACACAGCACTTTAAACAATGCTGCATGACACTTTGCACTTTGGAAAATCAGTGTTGCTGAGAAATCGATTATCCAGGTAAATGTATGATTTGTACTGACTCTGAAGAAAGGAATCAATTCAGCATTGCTATTAAAAGCACCTTCTCACTTTGCCTTATTTACTGTTTTTTTTGTTTTGTTTTTATTTGAAATGTGTTAACTGGCTGGGACCCAAGAGCATTGGATGCCCATTTTCAAGGGGGACACAGAGATGTGAACAAGAGCAACAATACAGAATAAATCTGCAATACTTATGTGTACAGTGTTATCAGGTGACATTGCACTTGCACATAGGCAAGTCCAAGCATTATTTTTAATATCATTTTAAATGTATTTTGCGAATCAATAAAGTGCAACAAAGCAGATAAATTATTCCATAATGTACTAGCTTTATAAATAAAAGAACACTGGCCCAGGGAGGAATGGAAGAGTGAGGTTCCTGTGAAATGAGTATGAGCAGATCTAGTACTCGGGGAGCCAGTGTTGGGACTAGCATCAGCCATAAACAAAAATCTAATTTGGCCTTTTAGGAAACGTCTAAAGTTGATGAGGGTAAAATAAGTAATGTGCGAGTCAAAAGAAGGCCAGCCAAGGTGTCTGTAAGGAGTGAAGTAATGAGAAAATCTTGGGCTGGAGGCAGCAAATCTGCATATGGAATTTTAACTCTTTGCAGGTCAGTGACATTAGCAGTGGCACAGACTGTAAGCTTGTGGTCCAGTAATGACAGGTATAAGAGCTAAGCCAAGACCGTCTTACAGTGGACAATTTTTCAGCCTACAAAGCTGACCAAATCAAGTGTGTACTGACCTAACCAGTGTGGAGATGTAGGTGCTTTTACCCCCTCTCTGTCTGCAAGTCCCCTTCTATGCCACAGCCCGACCTAGCCCTCACGGTCCTCCAAGGTACCATAGCTAGGCCTAGTAACAACCCCCTACAAGTGTCCTGCCTCCATGCTGCATACGATTCAGTCCCCCCTTCCCCCTCGTGTGGGGAAGAAGGGAGAACCCCCTCCCTCGTACCTGCACAATTCTTTGTCAGGCTGGCTCCTGAGGTTTCCATTCTCAGTCCTCTTCAGTTACCAAAGTCAGTCATCAGGCTGGCAGCAAGGTCCATTTTCTGTTTTTCCTCCTCCAAGGATGCAGGCGCTCAGAGAGATCCCAGGGGCGAGTGCACACCTAGACATGCTGCTGCTCTGGATCCTGGCATGGTCCTCCCTTCCCACAACACCCCGGACTGCACTACCACCTGGGGTCACCCAGGTGGCAGAACAGCAGCAGAGACGGTGACCCTACCACCCCGGAGAAGGAAAGTGTCCTCTGGAACACTTAATACTCATCCCCCAGGCAGCTCCCGACAACCAGAACTTGTTTGCAAACCTAGTTTGCTGGCATTGGGAGCAGTAGTGCTACTGCTGCGCTGCTGGCCCGGCTGAGATATGTTCATTAAAAGAGAGTCTAGTCTATTGCTAAACTTAGATACTTGAAACACTCCACTATCTCAACAAAGGTACCTCTCAAATCTGTAAGTCAGAGAGGGGGAAACCTTTCATTTTTGTTTTGTTCCAAAATGCATATACTTGGTTTTACCAACATTCAGTAGAAGCCCATTTTTTCATAACAACTAATGTATCAATTCAAAGTCAGGCTGCAAATAATCTGGTTATGTTACAGAAATTAGATACACTTCTGCACAAAGCACTGTACACATACATGATAATAGAGGATTCAGGGCTATGCAAAATATCAGCTCGCTCGGTCAAGAAAACAGTAAACAAAACTGAACTCTGGAGTACTCCAGTAGTGATTTTGAGGAGAAGAAAAGAAAAGGGATTGAAAGAGTCTGATTACATTTGTCAGTCAAGCAATTCTGGAACCAGGATACTGCAGATAAACAGACCAGGGGCCTGAAGTTTGTCAAGCAGGTGACTGTGGTGCACCAGATCAAATACTTTGGATAGATCCAGAAAGAGTATAGTGAGTATGTCCCCTTTGTCTAAGCCCATCACTAGTGACTTCAAGCACCACTTACGAGCATGCTGTGATTACCTTGAAAACCATGCTGGTAAGGTGTTAATAAATTGCAGTATCCAGGAAATTCCTTAAATTGGTAAAAAACAATCACCTCAAGGACCTTGCACAATGGGGTAAGTAGGGACACTGCTCAAAGGTTTTTGGCCAGGGGTTACTCTCCTAATGTAAAAACTGGAACCACGGTTACCTGCTTCTTTCTCAGGACCTTGCCAGTAGCTAACAAATGGCTGTACAAGAAGAAGAAGAAGAAAGAATCATCAGCATTTATATAGCGCTTTTCATACACAGTATCCCAAAGTGCTTTACAAGCAATGCCAGACTGGTAGTGAAGTGACTGAATGTGTGGTGGCGGCCATATCGCACATCATCACCCACACACAGCCTGGATAATTGCGTGAACCAGTTTATGGGAAAGGAAATGTTGGTCAGGACACCGGGAATGTTCCCTGCTCTTTGCGAAGAGTGCCCTGGGTTCTTTTACTTCCACCTGGACACCCATCAGGACAACACCAGGATGGGCAGAAGGGACCTTGGTTTAACATCTCATCCGAAGGACGGCACACCCCAGCAGTACAGCATCCCCCAATACTGCACTCGGATGCCAGCGATTTTTAGATGCAAGTCCAATCCCAGTGCAGGACGAGAACCCATGACCTTCTGGTCCAGAGGCAGATGTGCTACCAACTGAGCCAAGCTGACACCAAGGTGCAACTAGGATTAGCCAGTATATCAATAGCCAAAGAAAAGAGTTTTAGATCAATACTGTCCAGTCCCATTCTAGTTTTTAAGTTCATGTGCATGAGGTACTTTAGTGTCTGATCAACAATTAGTAATCTAAACTTAAAACCAGCATCTGAACCACCACAGCTAGTCCCAGTATGCTCAAGATCTGATAGATCAACCAACTGAGCTTTGTGACTCCACAAAAAGTGGCACTGAGCTCTGTGGCAGTTTCCATCAGATTTGTCAAGATCTTCATTTAGGATACTTCCTCCACTGGGCCACACCTTTGCAACTGTAAGCCACTGGCATTAGGACCACTTGGAAACTTTTGCCATCTGGGGGCCACCCACAATGACATTCAGCATCAGTGCTTATAAGATGTGGGTGGCCCCTTCATTCCTCAGTTCTTTCTTTCACCACTGACTGCTTGTCAGACCTGCAGAGAAACAACACCATTGTTTTTTCATTATTTATTTTCTAACTTCTTAAGTCTTATATAAACATTGTCCCATATGTTGCATCAAAAGGACTTTTATTCAGATTTTGTACCTGCGGTTACAGGATCTATAAGAACAATGCACACACCATGTGTGTTTGTTGTGTGGGCCTGTCCCACAACGTGAAGGCCTGTATGATCTGCCAAGGACTTAACCATGCAACAATGAAATACCAGAAGAAGGCTTTGGAGTCACTCATCACAATTAAGGCCAGGGATGCACAGGTGAAGGCCACAGAATCCAAACCAGCTTCTCCCTCTTGACCACTCACCTGGGAAACAGTACAGTCAGGTGGTCGATGACCACATCATCACCAAGGCTGGCAACGATGATGGATAACTCCAAAGAAAAGAAAAAATCATCACTGAAACCCTCCTCCTTTTCCAGCCACCATAAGCACAAAGAAAAAGTTCAGTTACGTAAGAACTTACCATGACAGTAGATCTTCGAGAGTATCTCTTGCAGCAGGTCATCACACACAGGAATCTTCCAGCCACAGGCTGTGCTACCGGAGGACTTCAAAAGCAGTCGGATCGCGACCACCCCCCCTTGCATCATGTGACATGTGCTGAGCAGTACATAAGGAGGGTGGTCCCACACACTCCTCAGCTCTTTCTCCTCGCAAGCAACCGAACATAAGTACAAATAATGAAGTCGCTTCCGAGGGAACCGAGGAGAGAATAGGAGAACCCACCCTGCGGAAAATCAAATTATATAAGTATATATTATTTGTAGAAGACAGAGATATAGGAAGACTGTTCATAGGTCCAGAGACGTCTTACAAGTCTTTAAGTTTAATAAAGTCACGTTTAGACTAGCCACATACTGTATCAGTGGAAATGTCTGTCTTAGACCACAGATAGAAACAGGGGATGGAGGGAGTGGCAGTATGACCTGCTGCAAGAGATACTCTCGAAGAGCTACTGTAATAGTAAGTTTTTACATAACTGAACTATCTTCATCGAGTCAATGTCTTGCAGCAGGTCATTACAAATAGGAATGATTTTCCAGCAGTTTAGGGAAATGCCGGGTGGTAGGCCATACTGTGTTCATGAGAGTAGACCCTGGAGGACTGCTCTAACAAAGGTAGTCCTCTCTCCCCACCCCCCTTTTTTTTTTTTTGGAAGTCCAGGGTAAAGGGTCCTGTGCAGTGAGGATATGGACACAGGACACTGTAGCTGCATCGCAGGTGTCAGCTGCCAATGCTAAGCTTAAGAAGTAGCTAGTACTCTTGCGATGTGAGTCTATCATTCCTGGGATCGCTTTTTCATACTTTTTATAACAATGAGCCACCAGGGAACAGGTAGTGCTGTGATACTGGGTTGCCCTCATCATCTAGGGTGAGCAAAAGCTGCTCCGTGTTGCCCCTTGTCTTGGAGATGTAAAGTTCCAGTAACACCAAGGATGTGAAATACACTATCCCCAGGTGTTGGGCTCTGTATAATATTCTGGAAGATGAAAAGAACTGATTCAGAGTAGATTCTGGTGCCACCTGTGGCTGCAGATGCAAAAAGTATTTGTCAGTTTACTAGAACGAAAGCAAGATCCCATGAGGGTAGGGGGATTTTCATAGGTTTGTAAGGTGGAGAGTACCTCGCAAGAAAATCTTAATGGTCTCTGATTCAATGAGAGACTGTTCACCAACTGGGAAATTAAATGCAGAAATAGCCGATAGATGGACTGTAGCAGAGGAGCAGGAGAGTTCTGATACTAAAAGAAAAAGGTAAATAGTTCAAAATACGCAGAGGAGGACAGGATAAAGGGTTTAACTCCAACCCTGCAGTCCCGATAGAGAAATGTTTTCTGGTAGAAGAGTTAAGGACTTCTGCTACCTAGGGTGAAGCAAGGTACCTGGAAAGGTCTCTGTCCTGAGATTTCAGAGATGGTCTTGTCCTGAAAGGATATAATGTAGCTACTCAGATAGTGGCCAGATCTGGCTGTAGTAAGCAAGAAGGAGGCAAATTTGGGGAAAGCGAAGAGGCGTCCTTATCCTCCAGGATGACTCCAGCGTTCAATGATATCTTCTATAAAGTCTTTGGAGTACTGTCCATTGGTGAGCCGTGATCTTGGAGTGGCTGAATGTATACATTATTAAGTTGCATGTAGCGTTGTAAGGTGCAAAACATAGGCCATATCCCAAAGATATATGCTTATGGTCTGTGTGCACAGAATGAGGGCCTTCCTGTTTGTTCAGTTAGCCATACCTCTCAACCTTTTGTCCCTCAAATGTGGAACATTGCCTGTCAAAATGTGGAACAAATGGGCAAAATGTGGAACACTTAACCAAATTTTTATCTAAGAAGTTCAAAACACTTAAAATGTTGCATTTATGCTCAGAAAGTCTGTTATTAATGGAATATATTTTTTGCATCATTTACTATGGATTTTTGCTTTAAAATGTTGACTATGAATGTGGAACAGGGAGCTTCTGTGAAGTAAAATGAGGAACGCTCCTCATAATGTGGTACAGTTAAGAGGTACGAAGTTAGCACACCACCACAGTATTGCTGGACCGGAGTGGTACACAAACCAACGGCAGGAGGCTAAGACTTGGAGAGTGTAAAAAATGTTACATTTTATGTGGAGATGCGTTCTCCCTCATAACCAGACTCCGTGGGGTTTGGAAAAGAGCACCCCATCCCTGGTTGAAGGCATCTTACAAAAGCAAGTGCTGGGGAGTAGGTTAGGATTGGAAATATATCCTGTTCAACAGTGTGTCCGTGGCTGAGCATCAGTGGAGAACGCAGATCACAGGGAAGGAGGTCAAGACTTTAATTATTAGATATTTGACTCCCTGGTCCTCATTCGTAACCCGGGATACGGAATAGTAGATATGGTTGCAGAGATGGTGACCCAAAAGTTTGAGGTATAGCTAGGCCAAGGCATATCAGACACCTAGAAATAACATGCCAGAGTAACATGGCGGTCTGCCCGACGGATGGGAATGACAGCCAACCCCCCCAAAGTGTATACTGTATTGTGGGTACTGAAATGTAGTTCATATTGTATTTTGGGGTATGTATTATTCCTAGAGACCTGAATATCTTTATGGGTCTGACTATCCGTCTTGCTAGGAGAAATTCTGATGATGCTTTGAGAAGCCAATCGTTTAGTTATGGGGAGAAATATAATCCCGTACTGCAAAGTGCCGCTGTAACCACTGCCAGGTGCTGCGGGAAGACCCTGGGAGCAGAGGCAAGCATGAACCGGGAGGGCTCTGAGCTGAAAGTGTCTACTAAAAAGAACTTGAGCATTTTATGCTCTGTGAGTAGATATAATCTCAGAGGTCCAGTATGGGACGAAGATCCCCCATGACAGCTGGTACCTGAAAAAAAAATGGGAGTAAAATCTCCAATTTTGGTGAGAGGGAGGGACAGGTTCGATAGCTCCTTGAAGGAACAGAGCTGAAACCCTTGGAATCAGGATTAACCACTTGTGCCATGTGTCTAAGTGATGCATCATAGGGGCACATCTGAAGGAGTGCCTAATGGGTGTGACTGGATAAGATCAATGTGTCCGATGTTATCCTCGGTCAATCCTGTTCATACAGGAAAAAAGCTGCCCCGTACAGGCGTGGGCCAAGATTCAAGAACCACAGAGTTGGGGTGGGGGGGGGGACTTGTAGGCTGAGGCCAGTCCTGAGTTTTGGGGAACCTAAAGGGGCAGACCTAACTGTGTTAAGTGCAGAGGAGTAGGAAGGACAGCAGACTTGAATTTGGAAAACTGTCTCATTAACTTATGCTGTCCATTTGTGGATCACCAAATGTTACCACTGTGAAAGGTGCTGATTGGTGCAACGCACAACATTCAGGGTGCTACCTGAGTCAGGTAAAGCCATGAAGATGGTACAAAAAAAGTGTTTTGACCTGAAAAGGGAGCAGTCAGAATAGAATGCTGAACTTCAGGGGCAAAGTCGGACACCCTTAGAGCTCTGTGTCTTCAGTAGAGGCCCTTGTAGTGTTAGTATCCACAGCAGAAGCAGCCTTGAACAGATACCTACCTACCACAGGAGATGTTTGGATGATTGATGACTGAGTCTAACTGTGGAGAGAAGGGCAAATATAGATGTCCTGTCCAGCTCTCCAGGCGTGGAAGTTAATGTGAAAGGCTGCAGTCATGCAGCCAGTATAACTTCTTTGAAAGCCTCTACAAGGGGAGGGACGACCACCGTAGAGAGGGTCAGGTAATCCCAAGTAGCTTGCCCATTTGTGTATGGGTGTTTCACATCGTCTCCAGGAGCCAGAAGTCTACTGTAGATGTTGTTTAATTTCCTCAATGGCGGGGTTATCAGGAGATATTGTCCTTTGTAGAGGAAACTAAAGAAGAAATTCAGTGGAAGTCTGTAGCGGGAATTCCACATCATCCACTGGGTCCCACTCAGGGACTTGCCTTCTTAGTGTCAGGGTTCTGTAAAGGTACTAGGAGAGGGTCCCTTAGTTTGAGGGTGAGCCTGACACGTGAGATCTAGAATAGTATGGGCTACAGTCTACACGTTCACCATGGCCAAATTAGATTGGTCTTGTGCCCCAGAGGTTAGACTCAACTGGGGGAATCTAGAGCCTGCAGAGGGGGTAGTCTTCAATGTTGATGGTGAAACCACTGTTGATGAGGAGGCAGCTGACTGAACTATATGCCCAGTATCATGGATGAGGGTCGTCAAAGACCAGGTAGTGCCCGGGGGGGAGGAGTATATAGAACTCCCCTCAATGGTGGAGGTGGTTGTTCAGGCTGTGAAAGTGCCAAGCAGGAAACAGGCGTCAACGAAGCCATCATCAATGAGAGGGCTGGAGCCATTGTGGATGAGAGGGTTGGGGCCATCGTCAATAACACGGTCAGAGCCAATGACGACGAGAGGGTCGGAGCCATCGTCAATGGGAACCACTGTTGCCGAGAGGGCTAGAGCCATCGATAACAGGAGTCATCGCTGATGAGAGGGTTATAGCCATTGTCAACAGGGCCACCGTCAATGAGAGGGCTGAAGCCTCTGTCAATGAGAGGATTAAAGTCATCGTCAATGAGAAGGCTGAAGCCCTCATCAACGAGAATGTTGAAGCCCTCATCGACGAGAGGGTGTGAGCCATCATCAACGGGAGCCATTGTTGATGAGAGGGCTAGAGCCATCATTGACAGGGCCACCACTGACAAGAGGGCTGGATTCACTGTCAACAGGGGCCATTGTCGATGACAGGGGCTGGATTCTTCCTCAATGGGAATCACCACTGACGAGTGGGCCAGAGCCATTGTCAATGGGAGCACCGCTGATGAGAGGGCTGGAGTCGTCGTCGACGTGAGTTATCATCGATGAGAGGGCTGGATCCATAGTCAATGGGGATCACCTTGATGAGAGAGCCAGAGCCATCATCAGCGGAAGCACTGTTGATGAGAGGGTTGGAGACATCGTCGATGGGGGTTACCATTGACTAGAGGGCTGGAGCCATCATCGACGGGGGTTACCGTTGATGAGAGGGCTGCTGAGTGTGAAAGGAAGGCAAATGGTAGTTTCTTCATGAGCTTAAGTCTTCGTTGTTCTGGTGTCATAGGAGTGTACCCAGATACTGCAAAACAAACGTATACTTTGTTACCAAAAAAAAGGTTGTAGACAACATGTGGAAGGAAGAAATGACTGTTAAATTGAAAAAATAAAAAAGAAGCACAAGGTGTAGTTCTATGCCGACTGAAGCTAATCTTCAGAGGAGACGTGTGCAGGTCGCGTAAGGAAAAAGAACCAAGGAGTCTGTGGGACCACCCTCCTTATGTACTGCTCAGCACACATCACATGATGCGGGGCGGTCCGGTCTGACTGCTTTTGAAATCCTCCAGAAGCAGAGCCTGCGGCTAGAAGATTCCTATGTGTAATGACTTGCTGCAAGAGACTGACTCGATGACGATCTATGCTTCTCCGGTGATGCCAAGGGAAGTTTTTGTAATCATCCATTCGGGCGTCGACTACACTCCCCCCCCCCACCCCGGACCATCGTTGAGACACCAAACTCAAGGCCCGACTCTGGCACTGCATACCTACTATGGGCAATATGCAGCCTCTATGGTCAGGCTCCATCCCAATGACAGAAGTACTGACCCTTCAACTGGGCATCGTTGACTCTCAGGTCATGCTGGCATTGTTTTCAGAGATTTTAAAATGCCTCTACCCATTGCTGCAAGTGTCCATTCAGTTAAGAAGGCCTCCCCCATCTATACTGTTGTTGCAGACAGGACCAAAAGGCATGCCTGCTGCACTGATAGATCCAATCGACTCCACTGACTGCTCCCGTTGTCATTTGAGTCGATGAAGAGGAATCTAGTGGGACTGAGATTGCCAAAGAGCAGAGCAGCATTTAAGCCACTCCTTGCCCGCCGAGAATCTTTCCCAGAAAATTTATCTAGGGCCTTTGTGGCCTGTGAACCCAAAGAAGACGCCAGTGACTGGGTTGGGGGTCCGGAGGACCCCTACTCTCTGCTGGCTGCCTGTTACTCCATGAGGAACTTCTGCACAGCTTTCTTGTATCAGTGCCAGGTGCCGAGTTTGAACTTCTTGCAGGGCTCACAGGTGAGGATGTTATGTTTTGGGCCCAAGACAGCAGACACAGAGCTTGGGTTCGTTGTTGGAGAACTTCTTTCTGCAGCGACAGTGATGAAAAACAACCGATGAAGGAGTAGTTCTCAACATACAAAAGATAAAGGAATCATTTTAAGCTAAAGTGGTTCAACTGTAAGTAAAAATGGTGGTCGAACTGAGCGATGAAGCTTTCATGGAGTCTGTGCACGAATGGTCAACGGCAGGAAAGAACTGCAGAGGAAGCGGGCTGCCCATGTTTATATAGGGTGTGTGACACTGGAGTCTGATGTCAGAGTGGGCGGCCCCTAATGGACTGCTGCAGAAAAAGCTTCTGTGGGATCCTGGCGCCTGACGGCGAAGTTCCTTAGGTATGATTTGATGACAGAGATATCCCTGAAGAAGATCTACAAGAATGCAGATAACGTACTTACATTTGCCCTTGTCCTGGAGCTGGAAAGCATGACTCACACTGCCCAACACTGGTTCTGCTCAAACTAGCTCTCACTACATGCCTAGCCCAGTGGAGCCACTGGATTATGGCACTCTCCAGTGTGGGCAACTGGGGTTTGAGTCACCAATCTGATCACCCACTCTGGGTCAGAGGAGTCTAGATAGTGATGTGGAGGCATTACTCTCAGACTGTGGGGCAAGGCAATGAACAGCTCGTAGCTTAAGCGCCTCATGTGGCGGGTCAGGGTGGCCTTGGACATTGTGGGTAGCCGATGAGTCAGTGGGCTGTTGGCAGAGATTGGATGGCACACAGGACACTAATGGGAACAAAAGCCCTGACTGATGGATGACACTGCCTGTCCGCCACATCACCAGACACAGTGTGCCTGTTTCCTCCTTGATGACGCTATGAAGATGGAGTCTCTAAAGTCCAAGTGCATTAGGATGCTCTAGGGGGGGATTCATGTAGGTTGCAGTGCCGATGGGTACCTCTGGATTGGAGGCAATGCCTACAGGATCTATGAAGCCAGCAGGCAGGGCATCAGGATGGCCAAAAAGGTGACATGGGCAGACAACTGGAGAGGAAAATAAAGTTTAAAACCAGCAAATATATTTTATGTGCACCACAAATTCTCTACCAGAAATCTGTCGCTGTTCCAATACAGTTCATGCCAGGATATGTGCCATCTAGCACAATATTTGTGACACAAAACACTGTATAACAGGAAATATTCACTGTCATTTTATTTCCACTATATTATTCACTTGTTCCACATTAGAGTGAAAATAAAAAGACACTGAATATTAGGAAGATCACTATATATATAGCAGCACTAGTGTTCCACCAGTGAAAATAACAGGAAGTGAATATGTGGGGGTGTGCTTGGAGCACTAAATATAATGGGCGTGAATATAAACTGTTATATAGTACACAGTACTGTTTTGCAATGCATCTTCCTGGCTACATAATGCTTTATTGTACATCCAGTTGTCTGGTTTAAGAAGTCAGATTTCAGACTGCAAGCAAACTATAACATTTAACAAGCCTCATCGCTGTTTAAAGTTTTTCCAGAGTTGATTCATCCATGGAACCCACAAACAGATTTCAGAATGAGGCTTCATCTATTCATGTGTGACTCATTAGGACTCTGCAATCGCAGTCCAAGGTATTTTTAAAACAATTCTATTTTTTTTCCTTCAAGATAAGATGCCAAGAAAAGAAATTCATTAGGAACAGAAATAAATCTGGCACTTGTGTGTGAGGGGTTTATGTCTGATGTAAACAAACATCCTAGCTAGTAGAAATGTAAACAGCCAAAACAAATCAACATGTTGCTGCCCTTTATTTTTAGTCTCTAGTGATATTTTCAATCATTTCAAACCTATGGTATCCATTAAGATGCCTTACAATAGTACCATTTTTAAAAAGGGACTATAATGCCAAAAAAGGTATGATTTGATTCATGTATGTTATCAGTGAGGCTGTAAAATATTTTTAAGACCAAAGGCCTATTTAAAAGCTATTTCTCTTCGTAATGTAACGAATTTCCTTCCACACACAAACAACTCAAAATGCTGCAGTTCAAACTTGGGATACACTGGCTCAAACCCGAGGAAGCTAGCAGGCTCCAGGCTAGAGGCACTAAAGCTAGACTGTAGCACGGACTCAATCTGTGATCATAACCATGGCGTAATACAAGGAAACACAATATCAAAATCCAAACAAGCCATGTAGCCTTTTTCCCTGCCAATCCGACCATGTCATGAGATAACACGTTACATAATACCATCCATGGAATACAAAACTCCCAGACTGTTTGGAAATGCGACTCCCACTGTAATGGTGAAGCTGTACTGGAGCTTTGTGTAATCACTGTCATCCCAGTTTTACATGACAAGTCCCACTGCATCACATGAGAGGAATGTGTTATTTTACAGTGTGCATCTAAAAAACTAAGCTGTTCATCTAATCAATGATGCCATGTCATGCATGAAGCTTCTGCATAAATCCAGTGCACAAAATGTCAAGCATGTCCCAGTCTAATGATTATTGGGCAATGAACTGAGTAGATTCGCATTTCGTCTCCACAGGGCTCCGTCACCGAACCCTTGATGTAATAAATGAAACAAGCCTGCTGTTTTACTACAGCGAAATGGCACGGTGCATATCTGACATCTCTGCCTCCAGGAGGGGGGTAACTAGCGCTAGATGAAGTGGAGACATGTTATTAAACAATAACGCACAGCAGGAGTACTGTATGTTTGTGTGACACCAATACTATGGTTTTTGTCGCTCTCCTTTGTTAAAAACAATGAAAAGAAAGCATACAAATATTTACAAATAAACTATACATGTAATCATATGAACTCTGCTTACTCTCCCCATTACAGATCATCCCATAAGAAGGCCTCTTGGTCCAAGTGTTGTTTCTAGCTTTGTGTTCTATTTTCCGCAAGCATTCAGATAACCCTTTTGTTCCAGTCACATGACTGAAGGCTCATTGTGCCAGTTTCCAAATGCAGTGCACACCCACAAAACCGTGCTCTGTAGACTAAAATGTATGTAATAAAGTTAAGTCCTGATAAGGTGTGTTACAAGTGGAGAAGATGAATCCCTGAACAGCAGTATGAGCTGACAGAGATTCTGCTTTAGCTCAGCTGCAGGGTGTTTATTTCAAGTGCAGGAAAACAGCTCCACTCTCCCAGGTTTGACCCTAAATAGCTCCCAGAAAGGATGCCTCACTGTCATTTGTCTGTCTGATATTCCACTGCTAGGGAGCTATCTTCAGAAACTTTACATGTGGCATCAGAAAAGTCGCAGAACCCTTTCAGTACAGTAATATAGCCAGTTTCATGTTTTAACCTATAGTGATGGAGATGGACTCAGCAGAGAATCATTTTCTGATGCAAACCATATTTGATAATTAAGATGAAATCACAGCATGCTTCCACTTAAACAGAAGTTTTTGGTTTTTTTGTAACGTATTCACACTGGAGAAGGGGGGCAGATACCCCAGGCGGGGGTGAGGGGGAGGAGACGATAGATGTTTGGATTACAGAGAGCAGGGTACTAGATGGGTTGAGGGCATTAAGGGTGGACAAAGCATGTGAACCTGAAGGCATTCACCCTAGGGTACCAAGGAAGTTGGCAGAGGTCCTGGTGGGGTCACTTGCCGACCTGTTCAATACCTCCCTGGACATGGGATGTGTACCACAGGACTAGAGAATAGCCCACGTGGTGCCCATCCACAAAAGTGGTCCAAAGGATGAACCAGGAATCTATAAGCCAGTAAGCCTCACATCGATCGTGGGAAAGCTCATGGAGACCACCCTAAAAGAGAGGCTAGTGAGTCTCTTGGAGGAAAACGGTCTCCAGGATGGTCAACAGCACAGGTTTGTAGTGGGCAGATCATGCCAGACAAACCTTGCAGAGTACTTCGACTGGGTGATGCGGGAACTGGACAAGGGCCATGCAGTGGGTGCCCTGTGTTTAGACTTCAGCAAGGCCTTTGATTCAGTGCCGCATGGGAGGTTGGCGGGGAAACTGGAATATGTGGGGGCAGGACAAATGGTGAAATGGATCACAATGGACCACAAACTGGCAAAAGGGAAGGCAGCAAAGGGTGGTGGTGGGGAGTGATGACGAGCGGGGTACCACAGGGATCGATACTAGACCGGTGCTGTTAGGGATTTTTATTACAGATATCTCACAAAAATCCAGAGCAAGATCAGTCTGTTTGCAGACGATACCAAGATGGGAGCTGTGGTTGATAACACGGGGGGTGGAAGGGGTTGCAGGAGGACCTGACTAAGCTGAAGGAGTGAGCGGAAACATGGCAGTTGGGGTTCAACACCGAGAAGTGTAAGGTTCTGCACTTCGGAGCCAGGAACCAGGGCAGCGATTATCACTTGAATGTGGTACAGTTGAGGGGCTCCACAGAGAAGGACCTACGTGTGGTCATTCCGGGGAGCATGAACAACTCTGCTCAGTGCAGGAAGGCGGCAGCAAAAGCCAACAAAATGCTGGTGTGTACTGCAAGACGGATCTTCTCCAGAAGAAGGAAGGTTATGCTGCACCTGTATAGGTCATTGGTCAGGCCCCACCTGGAGTGCTGCATGCAGTACTGGTGCCCATTCCTAAAGGAGGACATCAGATTGTTCGAGGGGGTGCAGTGAAGAGCCACAAAGATGATCCAAGGATTACAGAGCAAGCCCTACGAGGACAGGCTGGGAGAGCTGATTATGTATTCACTGAAGGGGGGGGTGGATATGATCGAGATCTTTAAGTATGTCCATCATTGCCTCCCAGCCAAGCTAATGTTATGCCTAATTGTTATATATACACTACTGTCATTCTCCTTGATGCCATCATTAACTTGAGTAACGTGCTGCTATTGTATTACAACCCCAACTTGTATAATGCTGTTGATATCTGGCTCAGTATGTATTTTTAATTGCTTCTACTGTTTATGTACTTTGTCCTGACTGTTTGGTTATGTATTTTTCCTTTTTTTTCTCCTCTCTGTCATTATGTACAATTTGTTGTTCACCGCTGTTTTGCTTCTTGTACTCCCCCGGGTCGTGCCTGAAAATAGGCAGGACTGTGGCCTAGCGCACTTACCCGGTTACCAAAAGCTAATAAATAAAGTATCTGAAGGGGATAAACAAGACCAACACAGAAGGGATTTTCTAGATGAGAAGGGGGAGGGACACGAGAGGGCATGGACAGATTGGAGGGGAAAGATTCAAGAGGGAGATGAGGAGACATTTTTTCACTGAAAGAGAGGTGGGAAAATGGAACACCTCACCAGATGACAGTGTCCTATAAGACAGTGGGCAGTTTCAAGAGGAGTTGGGACAAGGTAAAGGATACTGGGAAGAGGGGGTGGGAGGGGCAGCTGCGGGATGAGGTGCTAGCTGCACACTCAAGCAGACTCTAAAGACTGGGAGGCTTGTTCCTGCTGGTAATTTTGCATGTTTGCATGTTCTGTCTATCCCCCTTGCTTTCCATTTTGTCCCACTTCCTGCCCAGGCTACCACCCAAGCCCATCACCGAGATCAGCAGCCTCCGTAATCCCAATGTCAGCCACAGGGACGGAGGGATTAGTAGACCTGAAAAAACAGGTTACTCACTTGTAACAGTAGTTCTAGGAATGGTATATGTTGTTCATCCACACACTGGCATGTCCCTTTCCCCTTTAAGAATGGCCGGAAGTCTTCAAGCTGATTCCTTCCGCCAACCTGGGTGGTATAACCCTCAGCTCCACCCCATGACGCTACATCTTAGCCCACTGGAAGCCAGGTTTGTGCGTCCGCAGCTAGGGAGGTCGGGTGGGTCCATGTGGATGAACAGCATATACCACTCCTAGAACTACTGTTACAGGTGAGTAACCTGTTTTTCTAGGACCATGGATATGTGTTCATCCACACTTATTGGCAGACTCCTAGCAGTTCTTTGGGAGGTGAGAGGCAAGGCGCACCCCCCCCACTGATATTCACTTGGGGACTGGAGAACTGAGGCCCCAAAACCAACATCCTGGTGTGACTCAAGGTCAATGTGCTAATGGGTAATGAAGGTATTTGCCGACTTCCAGGTAGCAACCAGACAGATTTCCTGGATAGGGCTGTCCCTGGAAGCAGCCACCGATGCAGCAGTATGGCTGGTAGAATGAGCTCTTATCCCTCTGGGAGGCTCCATGTCCACCAAATCATAGCACAAACTTATGCAAAATGTAATCCACCTTGCAATAGTTTGTTTTGCTGCAGGTCTGCCAGAAGCGGCTTCAGCATAGGTGACAAACAGCTGGTGAACCTCTCCCCAAATTTCCGCTGTCCTCTCCTTATAACAGGACAGAGCTAGTCTCAGGTCCAAATTACAGAGCCTGCACTTGGTCTCCAAGGTGCAATTAGGGTAGTATACTGGCAGAGTTAATACCTGGTTAAGATGAAACACTGACACCACCTTTGGAAGGAATTTCGGATGGGGGCATAGGACAACCTTGTCCCTGAGGAAGACCAGATAAGGGGAGTCAACCGAAAGCACCTGGAGCTCCCCTGTCCTTCTGGCAGACGTGATAGCCACCAGGAAGGCCATCTTCCATGACAAATGTGACAACGCACACTTGCGCATTGGTTCAAATGGCTTGCCCATGAGCTCTGCTAGTACCAGCAGTAGATCTCACGGAGGTGGAGGTTCATGCACCGGAGGGGATATGTGATCCAGGCTTTTGAAAAAGCTCCTGACCATTGTCTCCTGCACAGTCAGCTGACCGGCCTGCACCCAGTAAGCAGAGATGGCTGCCAGGTGCACCCTATGGGTCGATGACCGAAGACCCCCATTGGACAGAGACCAAAGGGAGTCGAGAATGTTAGCCACTGGACAGGACAGAGGGTCCAGGCCCTTGCCCTGACACCAAATGGAAAACCTTTTCCATTTGAAGGAATAACATTTCCTAGTCGATTCCTTTCTGGATGCCTCCACCACGGTGAGGACATCCTCGGAAAGACCCAAAGCCTGGAACTCTAGCCACTCAGGTACCAGGCTGTGAGGTGCACGGATTGAAGGTCCAGATGGTATACCTTCCCCTGATTGAGACAGATCAGGTCCAGGAGTGCTGGAAGCCGCTCCGGGGCCTACAGCTGATGCTGAGGAGATCTGGATACCAGAACTGACACGGCCAGTTTGGGGCTACCAGAATCACCTTCGCGTTGTCCCTCCTCACCTTGAGGAGCATCCTGTGGATCAAGGGAAATGGAGGGAAGGTGTAGAAGAGGCCTGGGGTCCATGGCTTTGAGAAGGCATCCCCCTGCAGCGAGCCCTGCTGAGGGGGGCAGGCATGAAACAGCCTCAGCTTGGTGTTTTCTCTGGAGGTAAACAGGTCCACCATCGGTTTGCTCCAGTGGGAGAACACGCTGAACACTACCTCTGGATGGAGAGACCACTCGTGGGATGTCTCGCCTAAGCCGCTGAGAGCATTCGCCAGATGGTTTGAGGCTTCTGCCACATGAATGGCTAGGAGATCGAGCGCCTCCCTGCAAAGTAGACGGCAGTGCATGCCGCCCTGTTTGTTGAGGTAGTACATGGTCGTGGTATCGTCTGTCTGCACTTGAACCACTTGACCCCGGAGCTGAGGAGTGAAAAGTGACAATGCCAGTCTGACTGCTCTGAGCTCCAACAGGTTGATGTAGTATCGGGACTCCTCGGGGGTCCAGAACCCATGGGCCCTTTTTCCCCCATGTGGGCTCCCCAGCCCATGAGAGAGGCATCAGTCGTGAGGATGGCCGTCGGCTCTGGGTGGACAAACACGATCCCTTCCTGCAACCGATCTGGGGGCGGTCCACCACTGGAGAGCATCCCACATCTTCTGGGTTACAGTGATCAGCTGGTCGAAATGACCATGGCGCTGAGTCCACTGGACCATGGAGGTGCATGTCGCCATGTAACCCAGAAGGCACAGAAAGTCCAGGGCAGGGCGCAGTTGCCCAACCAGAAATCACTGGGCAAAGGGGAAGAGAACCTCCACCCTGTTCCACCTGGAGCCAAGCTCTGGCTTGACGAGAGTTGAGCTTTACCCTGATGAAGCACATCACCTGAGAAGGCATGAGTTCCAATTTGGCCTCGTTGATCAAGAAACTAAGTTGGGAGCAGGTCTGGAGGGCAATGTCACTGGACCTCTCCACCTCCTGCTGGGTGGTACCTGCTAAGATCCAATCGTCAAGGTAGGGGTAAATTCTGACCCCAATGCCTGAGATAGGCTGCCACGACTGTGATGCATTTGTTGAAGACTCGAGGGGCCGATGACAGGCTGAACGGCATGGCTCAAAACTTGTATAGAGTCCCTTCGGCTCTGAAGCGGAGGAACCGCCAATGCAACAGACGGATTGCGACGTAAAAGAATGCATCCTGCAGATCCAGTTAACAGAACCACATGTTTTGCTCCAGGCATGGTATGATTTGGGACAGAATGACCATCAGAAATGTGCGTGACCCGAGATACCGATTCAGGTCATACAGATCTAGAATGGGGCACCAGCCCCCTGTTTGCTTGGGCACCAGGAAGTACCTACAGACAAAGCCTGGGTCTGATGGAGAATCTGCCACTGGAGCTACTGCCTCCTTGAGGAGGAGCTAAGCAATGTAGTCTCGGAGAGCAGAATGAGTATTGATGAATACTCTTTCCTCCCAAGGGGCACGGGCTCGGCTTAGAGGGTGGTGCTCGAATTCCAGAGGCAGTCCCTGACCGACCACTTCCAAAACCCACCTGTCCATGGTAATAACGGACCAGGCGGAAAGAAAGTGGCAGAGCCGGCCCCCACAGGAGGACCCAGAGCTGGCGTGATGGGAGAAGGGGTGGCAGCCCCGGCCCCGTCACTGAGCAGGCTTGGAGGAGGAGAATGAGGATCCAGGACCTGAACCTCAGCCTTCTTTACGGATCTGGGAGGGCATGGGCTTGGGCCAGGGGTGCCAAGCTTGAGCCTGCTGCTGCTGCTGCTGCCTTCCTTGAAAGGAGGGTTGCTGTGCCGCAGGGGAAGAGTGACGAAAAGGTTTCTTCTTCTTCTGCTGTTTCTTGCCCAAAGAACCTTTAGCAGAAGTAGCGTCCAAGGTGGTATTGGACTGCTCAATACACTAAAGGTGACCAGCCATACCTGGGCCGAAAAGGTCAGTGCACAGGAAAGACACATCAGCTACTTTGTGCTGAGTATCTGCCGGAAAAGAGGAGAGTCTCAGCCAAGCCCTGCGACGAGAGGCAACTGCGGCTGCCATCGAGTGGGCACAAGCATCCCCAATGTCCAGGGCTGTCTGAAGCTTCTGTTTGGCAACAGCCCGGCCCTGATCCCAGACCTGCTTGACTGTGATCTGCATGTCCGCGGAGAAGTGTGGGAGGACTTCATCCAAAGACCCCAAGACAGCATGGGAGAAGTGTGCCATGATGATGGCAGAACGTGCCTGACGAAGGCCTAAAGATGAGGCCGCATAGACCTTTCGAGCAGAATGATCCAAGAGCTTGAATTCTTTTTTGGGAGGTCGGTCAGTGTTTGCAGAACTTCCAGTACGCCTGAACACAGAGGCAGTCACCAGGCTCTTGGCCGAAGGGTGCTCCATGAACACTGCAAGGGACCCCATGGGCACCGCATACTTGTGGGCCATTCAAGCAGACTGAGCTGGACAGGAGGAAGGGTGCTGCCAAAGTTCTAAGGCAGGGCCATCTATGGCCTCTGCTACAGGAAAGGTCTCCGTCAGGGTATCCCCTCTCTTGAGGATGTCTGTGAGAGGGTACTCTGCCTTTTTCTGGATAGGTTCCGGGGCATCCTTGTAAACTCAGAGATGAGGTGAAGAATGCCCTGAAAGGACGACGGACCTTCCTCTGTCTCTAACCCACCGGCCGATTCATCATCCCCGGGATGAGAATGTAGGCCAGTCTCATCCGAATCAGAGGAATCCGGATACAACGGTCAACTGCCCAGGTCACCTTCGACTTGCTGAGGGCGGTCAGAGGTGACAGTGACCGAAAGACAACGGGGAACCCCGATGTCTGGTCTATCTTCCTTATAAGGAGCCCCTCCCACAGGCTGCTTAGGTGGTGGTTCCACCATGATCGGTGGGAGAGACCGGTTTAGGCTGAACTGGAGGCTTCACTGGCTCCACGGTCGAGGGAGCCAACAAAATTGACTCCGAAAGAGTTGGCTTTGGCCTAGCAGGCGAAAGCCAAGTAATAGCCGGCGTGGAAGCCAGGGTTGGCTTGTGCCCGGATAAAAGCAACTGTTGCCACATGAGGTCCTTGTAGCGCCGATGCATCGCTTCTTTTTTGAGTGCTTGTGGCTCTTCCTCAGCCTGTCGGTCGAAGGGGTCCTAGACCTCGATCGAGATCGGACAGGCTGATTCAGTTGCTCAGGAGACACCGGCGGGACCGGTGATTTCCCAGGGTCGGGGACCACTTCCTTGATGGGATTCCCAGTAGGCTGGATCTCCTCGTCAAGGAAAGAAAGGACCAGAGTCCGACTGAGAGAATCATCGACCAGAGTCGGCGACAATGAGTCGATCAGGTCGATAATTATTTCAACCTCATCGATCGACACTTTGGTCAACTGGGCAGACGGCAAAGCCGAGAAGCCAGTGGCCGAAGAGGCAATTTTGACCGAAGTCGAGACTGCCGGTTCCTGGGACTGAGATCTCTCCCGATCCCAAGAATGTCTTCGCCAAGACAAAGATGATCCCAGGTCCTTTTCCCCACTTGCAGGACCGAGAGGAGTGCGTGCCCGCAGGACCCTCTCCCTTAGTCGGGACAGACTGGCACAACTCTCAGAAGAAACCCGAGAAGGTGGAGCCCAGGTTGAGCGGAACGAAGAAGCTCAGAGAGGAAGATTCCCCGGCACAAGCCGCTTCCTCCTCGAAAGTTTGCATGTGTTCCAATAGCTCGGCGGATCCACGACCCGAAGTGCCCACCGAGGCTTCCTTTGATTTCACTGGAGGTTCCATTTTCCGTCCTCCCCAACTTCAGGCATTGCGAGGCGGTCGTCGAGGCGTTAGGGTAATGCAAGACAAAAAATCGCGCCAGTGTCGCCAGGTCGAACCCAGGCAATGAAGCGCGCATGGTGTGGGGATGCGGTGTGCAACATTTTCTGGCTGTACAAGCACGGCGAAATCCGGGGAAGACTTGTCTTCCATAGGCTGAAGATAGTAGTGGCGATGTTGCTAATCACGAACTAAAGTAATTTTCGAATAACCGAAGGTTTTAAGCCAGAGCCTACAAAATGCAGGAACACGAAGGAGGCAACCTGAATCTTCCATCGGAAAGGAAGATCTGGCGTCATGGGGTGGAGCTGAGGGTTATACCACCCGGGTGGGTAGGAGGAGCCAGCTTGAAGACTTCCTGCAATTCTTAAAGGGGAAAGGGACATGCCAATAAGTGGGGATGAACAACATATCCACGATCCTAGAAATGAAAATTACGTACTCACTGTAATTCTTGATCTTCTAAAATATCTTAACTGTTCATTCCCATTTATGGGTCTTTGCCACTGGCACTAGGGCTCCACTGGAGCAAAACCTTTTGCAGTCTACAGCTTAGGGGCTGAAGTTAGTGCCAGTACCACCAGCAAGGCAGACATAATGATGTGGCGCTTATGGGATGGCCAGTAACTGATGCCGGCCCCTACCTTCCTTAGTTCTGTTTGCCAGGAGAGAAATCAGTGGGAGAGAAAAAAAACAGACAGAGGGAATAAGAATCCTAGCCCAAAGGGACAGAAAAGGATATAGGATATAAAATCATGAAAAGAATAAAACTTGACTACCAACTTAGAGAAAAATAAGGTGTGGGCCTAGGTGGCACAAGGATAGCGGGTAAAAAGAGCCAGAGCCTACTAGCCACCTGGACAGAAGGGTGAAGAAGGGCAGCAGCCCTGGAGACTGAATGGAATCTCTTGAGAGAGAGAAGAGAGAAAAGCCTTGTATGACAAGTAGAAGGCTAGAAGAGGATAGAGGATATAGATATATACATATAAATAGATATCCTCCTGTCCCTTATCAAGGTGAAAAAGAAGAAAAATCAAAGAACAGGATTCCTGGGAAGTTCTCTCCTCCAAGATAAGGCTGGAGGCACTCAAGGTCAGGAGGCTAACACTGAACGAGACAGAAGCTGAGCATGAAAGGTAGACAGTCTAAGCTGCCAGTGCACTTGGTGGGCTGAGTGCATCTGGACAAGCTCATGCCAGACTCCAGAAAGTACCCCACCTAGAAAAAAAAGCTGAAGTAGAAAGAGGGATGATATAAGGAAGGAAGGGAAATTCACCAACAAGGACCAAAAATCAATTTTTTTGTTTGTTTTTGGAGGAACAGGAACCCAAAAATGAGGTCCTTCTCCCTTTACTCCTTTTTTTTTTTTTTTTTTTTTTAAACAGGGGCAGAAAAGGGGAAGGGGTAGATCCCTGCAGAGAATGGGTGTAAGCTAGAAAATTCCAAGGAAGTGGCAAGAGGATTAGAAGAGAAGGAATATACAGGGTGAGATGCCCAGAGGCCCTAGCTCCCAAATGAGTGAGGGATGGTGGGTGACAGTGTGAATGAACGATGAAGATATTTTAGAAGATCAAGAATTACAGTGAGTACATAATATTCATATCTTCCAAGAATCAATCTTCACTGCTCATTCCCACTCATGGGACACAATACCATGATTGCCACCCAAAAGGGCAGAGTTGCCTCACCCTGAGGGAAATGGTTGTTCCCTCAGCCCTCTGTGGGTGACAACAATAGGAGGGCAAGGACTCTCACAGATCCGGTGGAACCCATGACTGGTCGGGGGCAGGCGGAGGCTCCTGTGGCCCAGATGCAGGTAGGTGACGGACAACTCACCCCTGACCCTGCGGAAAAAAAATTAGTTACTTGGTAGCACGAGACTAGCACTATACGCCAGGACAAGGGTTCATAGTGTTAGTCAAGTTCAACAGACCACAGTCCTTTAAAGAACTTGCCACCAATTGATTTATTGGTGGAAGAAATACTTTTTGTCACCCATATGTATATTGAGACTAGTTTTAAATGAATTCATGTCTTCACTCTCTACAACCTTTTTGGGAAGGGTGTTCCATATGTTTATAATTCTTTGACTGAACCATTGACTCTTTTGAAGTGTATTAGCGTCCCCTTCAGTTTTTGGTTGTGTGATCTAGTCTTATTGTTAACATAGGTATGTCTAACCAGTCCCAACGCTTCCAACAGAGCATCATCATTATCATGCAGGCTTTAAAGGTCAGGAATAAATCACCTCTCATTTTCTGATATTCCATAGAATATAATTTGAGTTCTTTTACTCTATTGGTATAATCCAAATCATTCATGGTGGTTATTTGTTTAGTCGCCCTGCGTTGTACATTTTCTATTTTCCGTAAATTGAATAAGGTGCACAAAATTGAGAACGGTACTCTAAGAGTGGCCTAATCAAGGATGAGTAAAGTGGTGTGATGACTGCCCGGTCCCTACTTTTGATGTTCCTAAGGATGCATCTTAATATTCCGTAACATTTTTTTGCTGTTAGAGTTGTGTGTCTATCAAATTTAGGTTACTATTGATGAACACACCCAGATCTTTTTCACAAGTTGTTTCCTGTAACTTTACAGTATTTAATGTATACTGACATCCAATGTTGTTCTTGCTTAAGTGCATTACTTTGCATTTTGTTTCATTAAATCCAAGTTTCTTTTCCTGTTCCCAGACTGATAACTGATCTAAGCTTTGTTGGAACCGCAGTCCTGCTTCTGGATTATTAACAATACCGCCTACTTTGCAATCGTCGGCATATTTGCATAGCCAGGTGTTTTTGGAAGACTGCATAGATGCTACTACTGTATTAAAAAGTATTGGTCCAATGGCTGAACCCTGGAGAACCCCACTAGTAACTTCACCCCATTTTGATTTTTGCCCTCTGATTATAACACATTTTTTCCTCTCTGTCAACCATGAGGCGATCCATCTAATAATGTTAGGGTGGAATTGTAATCTGATTCGTTCCTCGATTAATATCCTGTGTGAAACTCTATCAAATGCTTTCAAGAAGTCCAAAAAGACTACATCCGCTGGTAAACCCATATCAATCACTGCATTTACTGGTTCAAAAAAGTCTATCAAATTTGTTAGGGCAACCAACCAAGAAAGGTAAAGCTATGCTGTCTGCCGAATACAGACCGCAGTTCCCACCAGCCAGGAAACTATCTCCCTGGCATCATAAGATGCTCTTGCTTGGTGCATCGCCAGCTCCAGGCCCTGGGTGGAAAGGTGTATGGCCTGCCTGGTTGTCTCCCTAGCTGGCAAGAACACGAACAGCTGATTTAGCGTCGCACACAGGCGCTTGCTCTAAGCTGGCTGATGTGCCCAATGTGCAGAAATGCACACCATGGTGTGTGCCACTGTAAAAACCCATCTGCCCTGGGCATCAAACCTCTACAAAGTCAGTGTTAGTCATGCACTGGGTGCCTAGGCCCAAAGGTGGTTTGCAGTATCTGAAGAGGGATGAGGCATGGACCCTGGAGACCTCACGGGAGCGCAACAACTGCATTGGACATGGATCAGGGCAGGAGAGGGGAAAGAGGGATGGAGTCAGACGTTCCAGGATGCCTCCATGAAAGGCCAAAGACACGGATGGATGACAGTAGTGTGTCTGCTGTATTTATGGCACCAGAGTAGCAGTATTGCAACCAGAAAAATACTGAAGGCTCAGCTCCTGCATCATCTCCCCCAGGAACTGCTGGTACCAGGTGTACTCAGCATCACACGAGAGGTAGCCAAAGGTATCCTCTTCCTTGGAGGATGAAGTGGGAGAGGAAGAGGAGCCAGAGTCAGGGGCAGCAGTGCAGGGGCTTCAGGCCTAACTATGGCCTGGTCAGCTCTGAGGTTGTACTAAGAACACACATCAGCTGTCATCCTGAACTTATGCAAGGTCACAGGCCCAAGAGGACTGAAAATGCCTGGGAGGGGAGGAAGAGGGGCAGAGGAGGGAGGGGAGGTGGGTCATGGGAGACCAGGCCTGGTCCTCTGCCAGGGCTGCGAAAGTGCTAAGGAGACCTTTTCCTGGTGGAGAGCCTGGAAAACTCACCTGTCAGAGAGCAATCAACAACAGCAGACCAGTCAAGACAGTGTCCATGGGGGAAGCCCCCAGGTGGGGACAGCAGAACTGTGTACGTCCCACAGGGCGTCCACAATCCTGTCCAGTGACAGAGTCAGTCAGTTTTGGGGAGAAAGATTGGTCCGACCCAGTGTTGTGACTCCTGCTAGAGTTACCACTTACTCCAAACAGGGAGTGAGCTGCAGGCCCAGACGCCAAGATCCTCTCCTCACCACAGCCAACCAGGCCCCTGGGCCAGGTCCAGGTTCCAAGCTGGAGCCTCCAGGTGAGTGAGTGTCAGAACCAGCACTGGCACGGATTCCGTCCCCGGTGTCGAAGATGGCTCAAGGAACAGGGTCAGCACTGGGGCCTGAACCAGCAACGAAACAGTGCCAGAAGGGGCCCCAGCACCATCCCCCGTGTTGACCACAGATACCACCCCTCAGACACTCCTGGCCCTGGGCCCTACCCAGAACCAGACCCAGGAAGGCCTGCATCTTCACCCATCCCCTCCACAGGACCACGGTCTTCATGAAGGTCCTCTCCCAGGTTATCCAGCTGCTCGAGAGAAGATATGACAACTACCTCAAGGGCCCTAGAAAACTGGCTCTGGATGCCTCCCCTCTACTTGCACCGCGAACAGTGCTGAAAGAGAGCATGGTTTTGTGGTCAGTACCACCTCGCTCACTGAACTGGCCTCTGTATGAGGAACCAAGGTGGCATTGGGCCGTAACAAAATGATCCCCACTGGTGTAGACCCAGTGTACAGCTTTGGCCTCACCACTGAGGACATCCACTGCCTCGAAGGGCCAACGGACTGAGAGGGGTGCTCAGCCTGTCCCTTCAGGAGAACAATACATCAGACTCCTCTCCCCAGGTTCTCGGACATCTCGGCAAGTCGAGTGTGTGGAGAGGCCTGATCTTCCTCAGTACTGGTATAATACCGGGAAGAGGCTCAGGGGAAGAGCACAGGGACCTTACCTTGGCATCCCTCATGCGATGTCTGCCTCCAAAAGTGGGAGGCTTGCAACCCCGCTTCAATGCATGGATTTCTAAGGTGCGGTAGCCCATACAGAAACAGGTATCGCACCTATCCATGTCGTGGTCAGAGTCAAGGCAGGCCCAACACGTGCCATGCCAGTCCTGGAAGGTGGTGTGTCCCCAAAAAGAGCACTGATGCATTGGGGGGGGGGCGGGGGAGGGCACCATGTTGCTTCTGCTTGGAGGTCTTCTTTCCCTTGTGTGCCTCAGAACTGGACATGGCACCACGAGGAAGAAAAACAATGAACAGAGAGGAAAGGTCTGGCGCCCCACTACAACAGTAAAATAAGAAAAATGGCACCAAAAAAGGACGGTGTCGAAGGGTATGGAGATGAACAAACAGCAACGAACCAAGGAAGGAGTTGTGATGCAGATACAAATGATGACTAGCGCTTCCAAGGCGTGTGTGTGTGTGACAGTGGGAAAAACAAAACTGAAGAGGTTAGGGGACCAGCATCGATTACTGGCTAGCCCAGAGAGTGATGTCACTGCGCACAGGTCGTGGAAATTTGGAGGTGGGGGGGTCACAGCCATGGCCCTATCACTGTCTTAAGTGGCAGGGCCAGGCTCTATCAGTTTTTGCAGTCATGTTACTTTATTACTAAGGAGGAACGTGCCTGTAACTTGCAGGATGTGCAGAAAGCATAGTTACTGTCTATTGTGGCTTGCAGGGTGACAACAGGATGTTGACAAGTGAGTGACCGTCTGAGTACTGCTGATGAAGAGGAGCTGGGGTCATGGGCTGCTGAGTTACAGCACAGTGGTCATACTTTAAACTTGGAAAAGAAGGGCCAGGCCGTCAGGTGGGTAGCAAGGAACTATGTGCTTGACGCTGCTGTCAGTCAGTTAGTAGGGGTGGGGCAGTTACTCCTCAGATTATAATTTGGATGAGAAAACAATTATTCAGTATGTGAACCCATTCAAGGCAGGGGAAGGGTTACCCATTACATCCTTGGCCCTACCACTTTTCAGACCATTCCACCACCAATATCACTGCATCCGCCTCGTGGGCGGCTGTGGCACCAAAATAAGCCCCCTAAGCTGCAGACTTCAAAATACTTTGCTCCCTCGGGGTTCTAGTGCTTCCTGCGCAGATTCATGCGTATCACCTACCACGATAAACATTGACAGGCAGCTGTGCGGGGTCAGAGTGTGCTGGGATGTTATCCTGCTAGTTTGTTACTTTACACTTTTCTGCTGCTTCCCATCTGTGAGATGCTGGCATGCATGGGGCTCACGAGGATGCAAGTGCACAACGACATGCGTGTTCCAGAGTCTGGCTGACCCCTTCCCCCGCCTTCCATTATCACCACCCATGGTCATCTAGGTGGCAGTACTGCAGTGGAGGCAACAACTCTCCCCTCAGACGAGAGAAGCGTCCTCTGGTAAACTTCAGTCGCACGCCTTTTACTGCCCCCCCCTCCACCCCCAACAGCCTGGGCTCATTTCCAATTGCTTCCATCGCAAAAGCAGCCCAGATGCTGCACTGTCAGGCTGACCTTGCACAGAAGTTAGCATAGTACATGGCACTATGAATTCAAAAGACCATGTTCATACTATCTGGCTACTGGAAGTAGCAGTTCATATATAAAAATACTTATATACTTCATGATGCAAATTCCCACTATATCGTGAATTGCAGTTTTAATTGGTTGTGCAGTGTTAGCTAGCTCTGGTGGTGTGGTGGAAGTACTGCTACACTGTCAGCCAACTGGAAGACCCAGGTGTGGTTCTGAACTCAGCACTCCACACCTCAGGTCAGCGAAATTAAAACAGCATCACAGAAGCTGGCCCAGCAGCGTGGGGGGTTGATGCGCTGTGTCTAGGAACGAGCAAGGGTTGCCAGGGGTCAGTGGGGGTGGGAATCAAGCATCTGATGGACAGTTCTCCTCTCCCAGCATTTGGCTGCTACCAGGTGGGGGCCTGGGGGTAGTGCTGCACTTGACATGGCAAGGAATTCCTAGAAGGGTACCGCGATTCCACAACACGTGAATGCACCTCCACTCACACATGTATCACATGTCACCATGGGTGGGGAACAGGACAGAAAAGTGGAAACAGGGGTTGGGCATGGGCTTCATTAACTTCCACCCACCAGCCCTCCGTCCCATGCCACCACCTTGCTTGCTGGACCCACTATTGGATGCATGTTTCCAGAAGGGGAGGATGGCCTCCTCTGCCTGGCCTCACCACGGGGGTCCGTGGGGGTCTCGAGGTCAGTTGGGCAAGGCTGAAGTGGTCACCAACCAGAAGGAGGGGCACAGGACTGAGAATTCCCACCCATGCCAACCCATGGGTAAAAATATATATATGGGAAGAAGCATCATGGATGAAACAAACTTTAACTCTGGGGAGGACAAATGAGACCACTTGGCTGTTAAGCATGATCCTCCTTTTGACTAGTTTACAGCAGCACAGACGGTGTAGCACTGAAACACACTGGTCATTTCAGCCAGAAGCAAGGTTCGTCAAGGCTGCTCACACATTAGGAGGGAGAAGAGCTTAAAACTGACACATTCCAGGAGCAGAAAGAAGGGACAGGGGACCCCATACAGACAATTCAATTTCGCTCAGAACAGCCCCTAGCCCCAGCCCTATCCCAAGGCATGGCATGGCATGTACTCTGCAGTGCAGATCAGGCTGGTGAGGTTGGAGTGGAAAAAAGCCTGCCATGGAAGCCCATCAAAACTGGAACAGAAACTATGCAATTTTAATTAACACCTTCTCAGAGTTTGTTCAAAATGGTGATGACTTACCTCAAACTCAGCATGTCTGTGGATATCCTCTGCTCTTTGTCTACTCAGGATAAATTCTGCCTCATTAGCTACTCTCACCAAGTGATCTTTCATAGTCTGGCTCAACAATCTAAGGAAAAGAAATTCATGTAACTCATTTTCATGAACCATCACAGATATTTAATACACAAAGAACATTTTATTGAGCAGCCTACTGCATCGCCCATGTTCAGGTTCACTATACCGTACACAAACATACATACATACAGTATTCTTGCCACATAGTCACTCAAGAGGTCAGCATCAAAAGACTACATTAGAAACTAACAGTATAGTCCAGAGGGTAGAGCAACACGCAGTGAACGAGCTTGATACATCTAGCAGACCAGAGTTTGATCCTCACAACAAACACCTGCATACCGTGTGACCCTAAGCAAGTCACTTAACATTCCTGTGCTCCTGGGTCGCCCCTGGAAATGGGCACTGTGCTTCGTGGGTTAGCAATGAATAATACAAAATAAACCACATAAATATTCATTTTTGCATAAAACATAAATGCAGACAGCAGGACCATGTCAACAACTCGGACACTGTGGAGGGAAAGGGAGGACACTACCTTCTACAGTGCCTTATGCAACCACTAACGATGTGGGTGTACACACATCTGTGGCTAGGGGCACACCTACCTGAACAGCGTGGTGCCCTGATAGAGGTGGGCCGGGCCTAGTGAGAAAGAACAGTAATTGGCTAGTGGTATGTTAGATGACAGCTGTCCCTCTCCCCCATTAATCCAGGTCCTCTCCTCCAGCCACCACAATGCACAACAAGCAGCTTTCTCCTGATGGCGGCAGCATAGTCCCCGGCCATGATGAGATAGGGCAGAAGCACAGTGTTGAAAAGGACTAGGATGCCTGGACATGGGCCCAATGGCCTGAAGGGTAACCCAGCAGGAGTGGGGCTAGGCCAGGCCCAAAGGAGTGAGTACCAGTGAGCATGAGGGGGACAAAAATGAAATTTAAGTACTTACTGTAATCTTCCTGAATATCTTCTCCATAGATTACCACTCATAAGTCTATGACAGAGGTACTAGGACCCCACAGAAGCCATAACTTTTCTGGAGGACTCGTGGTGCGAGCAGACCTCACATGCGTCACCATATGCACCCACTGGTATATAGTGGTGCCAGCCCCTAACTATGTCAGTAACTTTTTACTGAGGAGGTGATCTGCATGACCCTAACGAGTAACCTATGCACTTAATCTAAAGGCTCATGCTAGTCCTGGTGGTCCACGTAAGAAGGGCCACCAAACCCAGTAACTCAATGTCTTCACTGCAAAAACCAAGTACAAAGGGGTGAAGAACAACACATTACTGGAGTGAGTCTGGGGCATGGTGGATATCCAGTCAAAAGTGCATGGCAATTACAGCACGGTAAAAACAGTGCTGAGAAGATAGCGAGAGTGAAAAGAGCTACTGGGGAATTATAGCATGGGCGTTACAGCACTATACATGTAGCTCTTTTCAGTCAGGCTGAGCAGTCTAAGGTTCCGACTGTGCACTGAGTGACCATGCTGGCTGCGTGGCTTATTGGTTCGAGACAGGCTGTGAATGGCTGATACATCCAGCTGACCTGGGTTTGAGTCTTTCTCCTTCGTTTTACTCTCTCCCCCCCCCCCCAACCAGGGTCCAAGTTGTGTGCCCCGCAGAGCTTGTTTATTGTATCTGTCCACCTGCCTAAATTTCTTATTTTTTTTTTTTTAAACTCAGTTTTATTCACGGTACATTGGAGATCACAGGCATTGAATACATTTCTTATGGCCGCAATATTTTTTGTGCAAGTCCACAGTCCATTCTTGCTAAATTAAGAAGTACAAGTAGTGTAAATTCCTTTTAGTTACTTTTCTTTTTCTTTAAGATATATAAGTATATTTTTAATTACTGTTCAGTAACCCTTGGTACATGTATAGGCATATTCAAATATCCCAGATCAGCCATCAATTAACCATGCATTTTCACAATATTTTCCACATTTCTATTCTGTCTAGGTACTGGAAACTAAGGATGGATGTTCTCATTATAAAATGGAATTCATAATTTTCATTAACCCTGGAACAGGATGACAACACAGAAACATAGAAGTTGATGGCAGATAAGGACCGCAAGGTCCATCCAGTCTGCCCATTTCTTTTTCTACTTTATGAATGTGCTATCGGCCTTTGCTCTGTCAATGGCCTATCTATTCATACTCATCTGTATAGCTCTCTTATGCCTATCCCATGCCTGTTTGAAGCCCTGCACTGTATTCCTAACCACCACTTCCTGAGGAAGGCCGTTTCATGCATCCACCACCCTTTCTGTGAAAAAGAATTTCCTCACATTACCCCTTAATCGGCCTCCCTCTGATCTCATGCTGTGTATTCTTGTCCTGCTATTTTTCTTCTATTGAAACATGTTAGAATCTTTCACCTTGTTAATGCCCTTAAGGTGTTTGAATGCTTCGATCATATCACCTCTCTCCCTCCTTTGCTCTAGGGTATACATACTGAGCGCTGTTAATCTGTCCTCATATGTTTCCTGATGCAGTCCCTGCACCATTTTGGTTGCCCTTCTCTGGACTGCCTCAATTTGGTTAATGTCCTTGTGAAGGTGTGGCCTCCAGTACTGCACACAGTACTCCAGATGGGGCCTAACCAGTGTCTTGTAAAGAGGGATTATTACCTCCCTCTTCTGACTTGTGATACCCCTACTAATACACCCTAACATCCCCCTAGCCTTACCTCACCTACTGCTTTAGAGGTCTGCTTGGATGATTAAAGGTCATCGGTGATGATGATGCCCAAGTCTCTTTCTTCCTTTGTGACTGCCAGCAACTCCCCTCCCAGCCTATAGGTGGCTTCAGGATTTCTCTTCCCTATGTGCATGATTTTGCACTTCTTTGCATTAAACCCCAGTTGCCACTCTTCCGACCATTTTGCTAGTTTATCCAGATCTCTTCTCATTCTGCCCACCACATCTGGATCATCTACTGTTGCAGATCTTGGTGTCATCTGCAAACAGACAAACCTTACCCTCTAGTCCATCTGCAATGTCACTGATTAAGATACTGAAGAGGACTGGCCCCAGGCTGATCCCTGAGGTACCACAATTCGGATGTTGAGCCTTACAGTTATCTCTGTATAATGTACCTTACCTAAAGTATGTTCTAACAGTTAAATAAAAAGAAGGAAATTGGAAACCAAATAAACAGAACCTTAAATTAATTCAACCATGGCTGGTGATTTGTCTGTCTACCAAGTACTCATATTTATGTTACCTTTACTAGAATAGGTAATATTCATGACACAGATATTGAGATAGCACCGAGGTGCCTTCTATTAACTGCATGAAGGGTAACCAAGTTCCATTAAGTTTATCTTTTCATAGGTATAATTCTGCTGTGATTTTCTCCATTCTAGCTATCTGTTTAATTATATCAGTCCATTCTGTCAGAGGGTGGGGGCTGGGGCTGAGCCATCGTCTGTTGATGGCCTTACCTGCAGCAGCCAGTAAAATACCATACGGGACTTCTATTTATTCAACAACTTCTGTTTTGGGTGTTTTCCTAGAACCATATGGTCGAATGAAAGCAGGTCTGTATACCCAGCCATAACCTTGTATTTTTCCATCATTTCCGTCCAAAAGGGCCAAATTACTGGGCAATCCCAAAATACATGATAGTGGGTACCAATATTTCCACACTTTCTCCAGCAGTCTGCAGTGCTGGATAAACTGTAGTGTTTTGTCCGAGTGGGTGTGTCAAAAAACCTGCTCACTATTTTCCAATGGAATTCTCTCCAGGTATTGGAGACTGAAGTTTTAAAAACTCCCTCCCAGGCAGCTGTCCAAGTTTGACAGTCAAACTGCCTCCCTATTTCAGTTTCCCAGGCTGTCTGGCATTGTAAGGGTGTGGTCATGGCTGAGTGCACATAAATGTGGATTAGTTTTGAAATCATATGGGACCCCTCTGAACTATGAGCTGCTTGAAGGATCAGCTCCTCCAATGGGTGTGGGGCCAACTGTACTTTAGTAATATGCCATTCCTTTCTCTAAGAAATATAGCAACCTGTAAGTATCGAAAGACGTGGGTGGCAGGAAACTGAAATTCTTGTTGAATTTCTTGAAAGGGTCAAATCTGATCTTGTCCCACAAATTGTCTAAAATAGGTCAAGCCATGTCAACGCCATCAAGTAAAGGAGTGGTTTAATCTTGGGGGAGAGAAAAGAGAGCAGGCTGTGATCTCCGTCCTGCTGTTCAGCAAGTTGTTTATACCTAACTCCAACTTCACTTTGCCCCATACCCTATATATTTGTTCTTGCCAGGGATTATCTAGCCTACACTTCACTAATTTGGTAGGTGTCTCTGTAAAATCATTAAGTGGATGTGTAACAACCCCATTCTGAAACTCCATCCCCAACCAAACATTTTGGGGATCTTTAGAGTGATACACAGCCCATTGAGTTAGTTGAGCCATTAAATAGTAGCTTTTTAAAGTGGGTAAACTCAGATCTCCCTGCTCCTTTGGGCGGAATAGTGTTGTCCATGCTACTCTGGCCCTTTGCCCCATCCAAAGAAAACGCAATAAAGCTGCGTGAATCTTTTTCCATTCTGCAGGTGGGATCCGAATAGGGAGCGAGTTGAACAAGAACAAGAAACGTGGGAGGACATTCATTCTGACCGTCTCCACCCAGCCCTTTAGTGTCAAAGGCAGAAGTTCCCAGAGCTTTAAGTCTGTGAAAATGTCTCTCAAGAGTCTCCCATAATTTACTTGGTATAAATATTTTAGGTTCAGAGGTATGTAAATACCTAGATATCTAATAGCAGTAGAGACCCATCTAAAGGGGAGTAATTTCATAAGGTCTGGTGTCTTAGCTCCACTTATAAGAATTTTGATTTTATCATTATTAATTTTAAAACTGGACACCTGACCACAGGCGCCAAGGATCTGATCCAAAACTGGGTAAGAACTCAATGGGTTTCGTAAATATATCACAATGTCATCAGCATAAAGTGAGATTCTGCCTTCCTCCCCACCCACCCATACACCCTCTAACTTTGGGTGTGTTCGAATTAACTCAGCAAGGGGCTCAATGCTCAGTGCGAATAAGATGAGGGATAAGGGGCATCCCTGCCTAGAACCTCGTTGCATCATTAAGGGGCCTGAAATTGTTCCATTTACTTTAACCCTTGCTTGGGGCTTAAAATAGAGTGCCTTGCTCCAAATTAAAAATTGTGGTCCGAACCCAATTTTTTAAAAAACTTCCGTTAAGAAGTCCCATTGTAAGCGGTCAAAAGCTTTTTCCACGTCAATAGCTACTGCCACTTGCTGGTCTCTAGTTTGTTGTCCCAAGTGCAAAATGGTCAGGCAACACCTAATATTGTCTTGAATGTGTCAGTTAGGCACAAAGCCAGCCTGATCTGGGTGAATCAAATCTGGGAGGACTCTATTGACTCTAGTTGCTAGCATTTTTGTGAAAATCTTCGAATGTACATTTAGCAGTGATATTGGGTGGTAGGACAAGCACATTTCAGAAGGCTTGCCATCCTTCAGGAGTACTGTGATGAGAGCGTCTCTCCATGCATGGGGGGATGTCTCCCTCTCTCACACACGTATTAAACAGATCAAGTAGTATAGGGCTAAGTTGGTTAGCGAAGGTTTGGTAAAATTCTGCATTAAAAGCATTAGGGCCAGGAGACCTACTGGCCTTCAAGATTTTAATGGTTTGAGACACCTCAGATAAAATGACTGGGGCATCAAATGAGTCCCTGTCCACTTCTGACAACTTCTGGAGAGGTAGCTTTTCTAAGAATTCTTTGCAGGCCTGTACATGGGTATTAGTTGAATGCTCTGAGGAGTATAAGGTGGTATAATAGGTTTTGAATGCTTCTGCTATCTGTTTAGGAGCATAATGAGTATTGGTTTGATGTCCTACCTTAACGTGGAGTTTTTTAACTATGTGTCTGCTTGGGATTTTCATAACCTAAAGGTCTCCCCACCTTATTCCCATGTTCGTAATACCGTTAATTCGCCTATCTGAATTTGCCTTCCACCTGTTTATCTAATAGGTCCTGAACTCTGGCTCTAACTTCAGTTAATTCTTTCCAGATTTCAGGTGTTTGGGTGTTCTTATGATCATTCTCTAGTTGGGCCAGTCTGTTCTCTAATGTAGTTTGCAGTTCTTTATGCTGATGTTTAAGCCGGGATGAAAAGGCTATGATTTGGCCTCTAATGACCACCTTAAGCCCATCCCAGTATCACTTTATTCCCGTGACTTGTACCTTATTGTGTCTCTGACAGTCCTCTATTACTGAACTAATCATTGTTTTAAAGTCCTCTCTCCCCATCAAGGATGTGTTCATTCTCCAAAGTGTTTTCCTATCCCAGTCTCCTAGCTTAAAGTCCAGGGAAACAGCGGAGTGGTCTGACACCATCTTAGGGTGCATCAGACAGTCGGAGACCCTGTGCACATCCGGGTTGCTACAGAGAAAGAAATCAATGCAGGAATAGGATTTATTAGGGGACGAATAAAATGTATAGTTTCTTGAGGTTGGGTTAAATTCCTTCCAAACATCGAGTAATGCTAATTCTGTTATCCCTCCCGGTACCGTTTTACCCATCTGTCTGTTGACTGACGATGTGTTTGAGGATCTGTCCACTGCTGGATTCACCACACAATTAAAGTCCCTGCCTAACAATATTATGCCCTCTCCCAGCTCTGAGACTTTCTGAAAAACTGATTTGTAAAAAGCTGGTTTATCTTCATTGGGTCCGTATATATTTATGAAATGTATTCTCTGGGAGAATATTTTACCTGTTACGGATACGTATCTGCCTTCCAACCTTGTGCTTTCTTGTGCTACCACTAGGGGGACGTTTCTCTTTAAAAGAATGGCAGCTCCTGCTTTCTTACTCATGGGGTGTGCAGAGCTCACCAACCGACCCACCCAGGAACGACACAGCTTCTGGTGTTCTTTATCTGATAGACTGGTTTCTTGTAAGAAACAGATATCAGCCCCGAATTGCTTTAAATAATGGAGCACTTTTCTTCTTCTGACAGGAGAGATGAAACCCTGAACATTTAGGGATACGACTTTGAGCATTCCCATCATGTTGTTCCAAATCAGGTAGATCTGTCGACCCCTTTGTTTATTTTGCTTCTTAGTAAGAGGTCTAGTGTAATCCCCTCCTCCTCCTCTGCCCCACACCCTTCCATGCCATACATAAATCACCGAGTAGACTGAATTAACCAGCCTGTTAATTGTTTGAATCAGCACAACAGATGCCGTTAAACTCGAACTAGAATAAATAGAATCATAACATTTAAGAAACATGTGAGATAAAAAGACAAAAAGTTTTTTGCTTCACAAGCCAAAGCTAAGAAAAAAGGAGTAAAGTAATTTTCCTCTAGGTGCTTCCTAGGTTAGTTGATGGTATTGGTAGCCATAGCTATGGTGCCTGTTAATTAGACAGGCCTGACCCCTAGGGTGTCAGTAAAGTAAATACGTCACCAAGCGGTCTCTGCGGTTATGCACTGTGAGGTAATAAGAAGGCCGCTCTTGCATGAGACCCAACACTAAGGGCTGGGGAGCCACCAGATAACTACTATATTGCCCTCCCCCCCTCCACTGTTTACAAAAAGATTACCAAAAGAGAATGCAGTTGTACCACTTCTTTAAGGGAAAGGAAGCAATCCCCATTTCCCTCTTTCGTGTGTCCTCTATCTCGTTTACAAAATGCACGTGAACCCTTATACAGTAATTAAAAGTAAAAATCTGTGGACTTCTTTCTGTAGATACTGATGTCTGGAAATAAAAATAGCAGGATATTCCACATAAAGGTTGTACCAACATGAGTGAAGAGGACGAAGGGGGAGCAAGAAGAAATCAGAAGGTAAGGTCCTCGTGGTTACTGCGCTCATCTAATTGTAGTGGTTGTGGCTTAAGATCACAATTAAAGTACCGCTTTGCCAGGGATGCTCAGGTCTGGTGTCGAGCAAGTTGATTGTCTCCTCCATCTGCAGCAGTGACAGTCTTTCTGGCAAGAAGCTCCTTAAGGTCTGCTCCAAGGTGTGTAGGCCATGAGATGGCTATAGGGTGGGCACGCTTCAGTCTGCCTGCCCTGCGCCAGGCTGTGTTGGTAATCTCCTGCTCCAAGGACACTGTCGGAAATTATGGTGTGCGGATCCCCAATCTGCGTAAAATATGAGCTGCCTCATATAGGGAATCGAGCAGTTGTGGACCCTTTTCGGTAAAGATGTGTAGTCGGGATGGGTAATGTAGTTGAATCTTTAGGTTCTTCCCCTTTGCTGCTTTAATAACATCTTTGACCTGCTTTCTTTGTGTGTTTAAGAGATCAGAGAAATCCAGATCAAAAGACAGGCGCTGGCCATCCAGGGCAGTGTCTCTTAACTTCCAAGCCATTTGCAAGATCAGCTGCCCGTCACTATAGTTGAGCATTCTAACAATGATAGAATGAGGCCGGGCGGTTTGTTCCCTCGGCTTCTGTACAAGGGACCGATGCGCCCTCTCGATGGTCAGTGGATGATCTAGTTTAAGTTTTAATGATGACTCCAATTCATGAATGATAATGTTCTCCATGTTTGTAAATGAATCCTCAAGACCCTCCGGAACTCCAAATATGTGGAAATTGTTCCTTCACGATCGATTCTCTTGGTCGTCTACTTTGTGCTGTAATTCTCTCTCCCTCGTTAGCAAGTAAGAGTATGGCCTGGTCATGCTGTCTGCTTGAACTGTTAATGAACCCACAGCCTGCTTGGTGGCCATTGTGCATTTGTCTATATTGTGGAGATCAGCTTTAACATCAGTCACTGAGGACTCAACGCGGTGAAGTGTTTTAATAATGACGTCTAGCTTCGCCATTATTGCACATTGATCCAGAGGCTCTAATCTATCTTCAGAATCTGCTATGCTGGAAACCGGGGATACCAGTCGTGAGTCATCTGGTAGGCCTTGTTTTCTGTCTCCGGCCATCAGAGCCTTAAGTTTGGCTGTTTGCGTGCCTTTCCCCTCGATTCTGCTCGTCGCCATCTCCCTCCGATTACATTTTCAGCTATTAGGGTATAGGATGGCAGGAATTGCTGATTTTTAATATTATCATCTAGCAGTGGCTCCCGGATCTCCGAGATCAGGCAGCCATGCGCTCTGTGACGTCACCGGAAGTCCACCCACATAAATTTCTCTCTCCCCCCCCCCAGTCCGAGTTGCTGCCCCGCAGAATTTGTTTGTTATATCTGCCCACCCACCCAGATTTCTCCCCTCTTCAGAGTTCCACGCCCCGCGGACAAAGTGCAGCTCTGGGGTGGTTTTGGCACTGTCTGTAGTGCTCATTGTTTTCCCCGAGCACAATCTTGTCTGTTGTGGTTTTCCCTGCATGGTATTTCACCATGCTATTTTGCAGATTCTCTTCTGACCTAGACCTGGGATGGTGGGTGTCTGTGGTAATCTATGGAGGAGATATTCAGGAAGATCAACAGTTACAGTAACTATGTAGCTTTCATATCTTCCAAGAATCAATAGTCCCCAATGATTCCCACTAATGGGTCAGAGTACCAAGTTCAGAGAAAGTCCCCTGGACCAGGGAGGCTTGAGCTCAGGGCTCATTCAGGATAGCAATTCTTTCAGAATTGTCCTGCCAAAAAGTGGCATGTTGCCTGGCAAGGACATCCACAGCATACTGCTTGGTAAAGCTATGCACTGTGCTCTAAGTTGCAGCTCTGTGGAGTGGACATGTACCTTGCCCTCCAGTTCAGTGTGTGCCAGAGCATAGCAGTGGCAAAGGCAGTTTGTAATCCATGCTGAAATACACCTGACTGTGACAGGCTGTCCTTTTTGATTAGGGCTGAAAGAGACAAAGTACTCTTTTGACTGACTGAAGTCTTCAGTCCTGTCCAAGTAAAACCGAGGCCCCCCTCTTAATGTCCAGTAAATTGAGAGTCCCTTCTTCCTCATTCTGGAAATTGGCAATGTAAGGAGGCAGAATTATAGCCTGATTAAGATGCAACTCCAACACAACTTTAGGCAGAAACTTTGGGTGTATATGAAGAACTACTTTATGGAAAACAGTACATGGAGGATCTGTGACCAAAGCATGTTGTTCAGTTTTGTCCAGATGTGCCAACTACCACAAATGCTGCTTCCATAGTTAAAATCAAGTCTCAAGTCGCAACAGGCTTGAGGGGCTTGTGAGTAAGCATATTTAGCACAAGGTTGATATCCCTGGGATCTACCAGCTTCCTGATGGGAGGCATTGTGTGCAGAAGATCCCTAAGGATCATTTTAAATAGTGGCAGCTGTGCTGAAGAGGGGGTACCTACAGGTTCATGGTATGCAGATACAGCACATAGGTGGACCTTAACTGTGGAACACTGCAGGCCTGTTCAGAAAGATCCAGAAACACTCCAAAACCTTTTCAAGCAGACACTTGAAAGGGTTCATATGGGTTTTGGAACACCATATGGAAAATCATTTCCACTTGGCTGTGTTTGCCTTCCTGATGGAAAGTTTACACACAACCATAAGTGCTTCAGATATTTCTGAGATACCTTGAACCTGTTCACGTCTCTTCAGGAGCCAGACCTGAAGGAGAAAGGAAGTGCAGGTTGGGATGGAGTAGCTGACCCTGGGTCAGAAAGTCCGTCCAGAGTGGCAGAACCCTCAGCTAACTGAATAAAAGTTGATTCAACAGAGGAAACCCTATCTGCTGAGGCCAGCAGGGGAACTCTAGGATCATCTTGCTCCCATGTGCCTTCAATCTGAACACCACTCTCTAGATTAGAAGGACTGGAGGGAATGCATACAGAAACAGATTTGCCATGGCAGTCTGAATACATCCAGATAGAAAACGCCATGTCCTGGATTTCTGTAGCAGAATCGAGGCAGTCTGACATTGAGTGGGGACGAAAAAAGGTCCACATCTGGGGCACCCTACTCATGGAATAGTGATTTCACGTCTGGTGCCAGTGACCACTCTTGAGGATCTGCTTCTATTCAACTTAACGTGTCTGCCAGAATGTTTGGGGACCCCCATTAGATTGCTTGGAGCAAGTTCCCCTGCTCCAGACCCTATTCCCACACTTTTACTGCCTCCCTGGAGAGAAGGTAACTGTGTGCTCCTCCCTTACTTGTTGATATGGTACATGAGTGACTTGTCCAGCTAAAGGAGAACCATCTTTCAGCTGACCAAGTCCACTAGGGCTTTCAAACAATATAGAATTGCACGCATCTCCAGCACACTGATATGGAGATGTGTCTCTGATGGATCCCACCTACCTGTGTCTGGAGATCCTGGTAGTGGGCTCCTCGCACCTGCAGAGAAGCAGACATGGTGACAGCCACCTCTGGCTCCAGTGGGGAGAAGACAAAGCCCTGGGAGAGGTTGCCCTCCACAGACCACCACATCAGGAACCTCACCAGAGGTTTGGTTACCTGAATTAAACGGTTTTGAGGGTGCGATGCCTGTGATCACTCGGTACAGAGTGTCCACTGAATTGTCTTTATGAGCAGCCTTGCCAGAGGCACTGTGAACACTGATGAGGCTATTAGGCCTGGCATGCGCTACATGGAGTGATCTGGCACAGTGTTGCGTTCTATGATGTAGCATGCCATCTGCAAAACTGCCTGTAATTGGCTGTCTGGGAGGACAGACAGAGCCCAGACCATGTCCAGAACAGCTCCTCTGAACAGCAGTCCCAGGGAGGGCTTCAAATGAGACTGTGAGGGGTTCAGGACGACTCCCATGGATGGTAGGAAATGAGAGGCAGTGGTCACTGCTTGTTCTGTCTCCTATCTGAACGGGCTTGAAATCAGACAGCCATCCAAATAAAGGAAGAGTCTGAGTCCTTACTTTCTGAAGTGCGCTGCAAGTACTGCAAACCACTTTGCAAAGACCCACAGCGCCAAGAAAGGCTCAAAGGGTAGGACTCTGAAATGGTAGTGTTGACTTTCTACACAGAACCGGAGGTACTTGAGGTGGTTGGGGTACCCCACTATGCGCTGGTATGCAGCCTGTATACCCAGTGATGCTTGCCAATTCTGATGTTTCAAATAAGGTAACAAATGCCCCAGAAAGATCATTCTGAATTTTACTCTAGCTATGCATTTGTTCTGTTTACTTAGGCTGAGAATGTGGTGCAGGCCCCCTGACTTCTTTGGTATCAGAAAGTAGTGGGAGTAGAACCCAGTTTTCCATTCTGATTGGCACTATTTCCACTGCCCTGTGAGCTGACAAAGTGAGTTGTCTTCTGTAAGGAATGTCGGGGGGTTCATACACTTTTGGGGAGCACCCATTTTGGATGGTCCTTAGAACTATTTTGTGCATCAAGAGGGATTGCCACAGAAGGCAAAACTGGGTTAGGTGTCCCCCTATTGGGGAGGAGTGGTCACCCTCAAGCAGCTTAAGCAGACTTGGGGCCGAAGATTCAGATGGTGGAACTGAGGGCTTTTGGCACCTGGGCCTTTGGCTATGCTTTCTTCTGGGCCTGAAGAGGCTCTGATTTATTGTTTTCAGCTCCCCTGCACCTACCACAAAAGGACTGCTTGCTGTGAAAGGAGACCCATTTTACCCCTTTGTAGGTTACAGGGAGCTGACCTGGAAGTCTTAAGAGTTGTTCTTGTTGTCAGACTCTTTTAAGAGACTGCTCAACCTGCTGTACAATACCATTAAAGGGCACATTCATGAACTGTTGCTGGTCACCTGGGGAGAAGCCAGCAGTTCACAGCCAGGAGTGCTGTCTGATGCAAATACTGATGGACACTGAGCAAGCTGGCACACCAAAGACATCCACAAATGTCAGATTCAAAACATAGTTTAACAGACAGCAGCAACTCTTGTTTTGTCTCTGTATCTGGCAGGACCTCTGCCAAACACTTTTCACCACAGGGTGTTTTCATACTTGAAGTGACCCTGGTAGCTAGATATCCTCATGCCAAGGATAGCCGTGGGCACAGACCCGCTTGCCTATGGTACCTACCTTGCGATACTCCTTGTAAGTGGAGTGCACCATGAACTCCTTAGACACTATGGCTATGTCATTCTCAGCCAGAATAACAATGGCATTCGCTACAGGCTGAGTGAAATACATACTTAAGCACTGTGTATTTTTTTTTTTTAATCTGCCCACTTAGGGATAGCTGCCACAGTAACAGGCCTCCTACAAGCCATCTCAGACAGGGTCTCCAGGGCCAGCTGGATGGGAGGCACTAGAGAGACCAGGATATTAGGCTTGTTTAGAAACTCCAGCTGGAGGCGCTTAGCCAGGTCTATAGCTGTTGGCTCGAAATTTAATGACGCATGCATATTTCTGAGCACAGCCTGGAAGCAGAGATCCTCCTGAGGTATAGTGACTGGCTGGTTCAGAGTTCTCTGTACTATAGAATGAGTCATCACCCTCAACATCTGAGATGATAAGGTCAGTATTGGACTCATCTCCCTCTATTCTCTCCTCATTCGGAAAATAGTAAAGAAGAGGGGGTCAATGGGCCGACAGTGCAGGAGGCAGCGTCAGTGACACCAGAGCAGGCCCAGGATGCGACTTCGGGAATGGCGCCAGCAGCAGTTCAGAGGATGGCCCTGGAACTGTCCCCGAAGGAGATGATCCTAACCTCAAAGACCCACGCAGCAGCAGCAGCATCGGTAGTATGGGTGCCAGAACCAGAGTAGGCCCTGAACAGGCCAACCCCAGTGCTGGACAAAGCACCACTACAGGTGTTGATGACCCCACTGTCCCCAAACGAACCGGCAGTGGCACTGTGGCTGCCCCTATCTCCAGAGGGGATGGAGGCAACATCACAAGTGGGGCAGGCACTGGCAGAGTCAACAGCGACTGCAGCTCATATGCTGGAGTCGAGTCAGCTGCGCGCCTAAGTCAAGCAGCACCAAAAAACAGCACCAGCTCAACCAAGCACAACGGGTAAGGAGCCTGCACCAAAAATGGCACCACTTCACTTATACGCAGCACCCACTGCTCCCAAAGAGCTTTTCAATGGGCAAACTGCTTACCAGAGTGTCCTCCACTGGACCGAAACGAGCTCTGGGATGGGAGACACTGACCTCACAGGCACAAGTGTCCCTGGTGTCATTGGTAATAACGGTGGGGAACCTGGAACCACAGAAGTAGTGTGTCTCACAGCAGAATGACCAGAGGACAACCTCCACCGGTGCTATTTCTTCCCTTTATGCTTTCATAAGAGGCTGAAGCCGAACAGTGCAAAGACCCCAATGCACAGCATGTATGGGATATGGAAAGTTTCTTTTTGCAACTCTAGAATGACTGTTGAGCCTCTTGGGTGCCAGACTGCCCATTGCTACAGCACTCACCCAGACGGTGGTGGTGTCAACTAGACATAGCTCCATTTCTAGAACAGCTTGCCTTTTCAGGCTCCCTACCTTCTTCCATGGTCGACTATTAGCAAGAGGTAGGGCTGAGAGAAAACTGTTAATTTTTCTGTGCTTAACTAAAATGACACAAAACAACAGGTTACTGACCTGTAACAGTAGTTCTAGGAGTGGTATATGTTGTTCATCCGCACTTATTGGCATGTCCCTTTCCCCTTTAAGGATCACCGGAAGTCTTCAAGCTGGCTCCTCCCACCCACCCGGGTGGTATATACCTCGGTTCCGCCCCATGATGCCAGATCTTAGCCCGCTGGAAGCCAGGCGTTGTGCGTCCGCAGCCGGGGAGGTCGGGTGGATCCGTGTGATGAACAACATTTACCACTCCCTAGAACTACTGTTACAGTTGAGTAACCTGTTCTTCTAGGATCATGGATATGTTGTTCATCCACACTTATTGGCAGACTCCTAGCAGTTCTCTGGGAGGAGGGAGGCAAGGCACACACACCCCCTACTTAGGGAACAGAGACAGGAGAACTGAGGCCCCAAAACCAGCATCCCGGCGTGACTCAAGGTCGATGTGGTAGTGGGTGATGAAGGTATTTGCTGACTTCCAGGTAGCAGCCAGACAGATTTCCTGGATAGGGATGTCCCTGGATTCAGCCACCGATGCAGCAGTATGGCGTGCAGAATGAGCTCTTATCCCTCTGGGAGGCTCCTTGCCCGCCAACTCGAGCACAGACCTATGCATGATGTGATCCATCTTGCTATGGTCCGTTTTGCTGCAGGTCTGCCAGAAGCGGCTTCAGCGTAGGTGACAAACAGCTGGCGAACCTCTCCCCGAATTTCTGCCGTCCTCTTCTTATAATAGGAGCGAGCACGTCTCAGGTCCAAAGTATGGAGCCTGTACTCAGCCTCCGAAGTGTAATTAGGGTAGTATACCGGCAGAGTCAACACCTGGTTAAGGTTAAACTCTGACACCACCTTCATAAGGAATTTTGGGTGGGGGCGGAGGACAACTTTGTCCCTGTGAAAGACCAGATAAGGGGAGCCACCGAAAGCGCCTGGAGCTCCCCTGTCCTTCTGGCTGATGTGATAGCCACCAAGAAAGCAGTCTTCCACGACAAGTGTTACAATTCATACTTGTGCATGGGTTCGAATGGCTTGCCCATGGGCTTTGTCCTTGAATGTCTGCATGCGTTCCAACTGCTCGGCGGAGCCCGCAGCCACGGAAACTGCCCTCCTAGCCTCCTTGGACTTCACCGGTGGGTTATTTTTCTCCAGTCTCCCCAATTTCAAATGTGCCAGGTGGTCGTCCAGAACGTCGGGATGGAAGGCCAAGCAAAAGCTAGAAGACGAGGTGTCATGGCCGACACCTAGGCAGTAGATGCACGCGAGACGGGGATTGGTGTGAGACATCTTCTGGCCACTAGGACACCGGCGAAATTCGGGGGAAGATTTTTCTTCCTTAATCGAAGACACAAAGGTGCGATCACTAACTCGAACGAGTTTTAATTTCGGTAAAACTGAGGTTTAGAAAGACAGGGCCTACAACATGCGAGAGCACGAGGGAGGCAACCTGAATCTTCCAGCAGAAAGGAAGATCTGGCGTCATGGGGCAGAACTGAGGTATATACCACCCGAGTGGGTGGGAGGAGCCAGCTTGAAGACTTCCAGTGATCCTTAAAGCGGAAAGGGACATGCCAGTAAGTGTGGATGAACAACATATCCACAATCCTAGAAATAAACTTATTTTAAACTAAAACTGAAAAGAAATAAAAGCTATATAGATGGTGAAGTTCTGACTCCGATGTGGACAGCAACGATGCTGTTGCACATTCAACTGCTGGGGAAGTAGGAACAGCGGTGGTTGGGATCAGGTGCCACTGTAAACCAGTGGGCGCATGCGGTGACATCTGCATATGGCCTGCTCTTGCTGTCAACCCTCCAGAAAAGATCTAGCTCCCCTGGGCTCCCAGCGTCTCCGGCACAGACCCATTAGTGGAGATCTATGGAGAAGATTGAGTCTTGGAAGATCGAAACAAAATAAACTAAATAAATAAAAATCATTCACAAAAAAATAACCCTAAGCTTTACAAATTACTCCCCCCCCCCAAAGGAGTCAGGGCAGTTCTCAACCAAAGAAAGAGACTGAGTCAACAGAAAACACAGGTTACTCACCTGTAACAGCAGTTCTAGGAGTGGTACATGGTGTACAGCCACACATTCTGGCAGTGTACTTTCCCTTTAACAGTTGCCAGAAAGTCTTCAAGCTGGCTCCTCCCACCCACCCAGGTGGCATATCCCATGCGTCCGCCCCAGATCTTGCCAGCTGGAAGCAGAGGTTGTGTGCCTGAGCCTGGGGAAGTCGGGTGGGTCCATGTGGATGTACACCATACACCACTCCTAGAAAGTACAGTTACATAACAACTTACCGTAACAGTAGATCTTTGAGGAGTGTCTCTTGCAGTAGGTAATACTTTTGGGTATCCAGCAGAGGTCACTGTGGTGCATGGCAGCTCTTCTAGCAGTTTTTCACCAGGGACCGCCCACACATGACATCAGCTTCCTGTTTCCTATACAAGTGTGGACTGTCCCTGGTATCCTCAGTTCCCCGGCCAGATTCAGCTTGCAAAGTGAGGACCGAGGGGAAGCCAAAGTACCAAAGGAGTCCCAACTCAAACTCAGTAGACCAGAATTTGCTCTCAAAGAAGGAGGGAGATGGAGGCCGGGAACAAACCTACTGCAAGAGACACTCCTCAAAGATCTACCGTTACAGTAAGTTTTTATGTAACTGTACTATCTTCCATGGAGTGGTCTCTTGCAGTAGGTAATACTTTTGGGATGAATCCCAAGCAGTAATGCAATATGGGAGAACAGTTATGATAGGAGACCTTGTAGGACTGCACAGCCGAAGGCCACCCTATGTCGAGAGGCAATATCCAGATTGTAATGCCTTGTGAATATATGAATCGTGGACCAGGTAGCCGCATTGCAGATATCTGAAATGGAGGCTCCTTTAAAGCAAGCCACAGTAGTGGCCATAGCTCTAGTGGAGCGGGCTTGGACAGGTCCAGGTAAAGGCTTGTTGTATTTTTTGTAACAAAATGTAATACAATTTGCCAACAGGATGAAAGAGTACGTTTAAGCAACCGGGAGGCCATCGCGACCCGGGGCAAAAGAGACGAACAGTTGAGACGTCTTTCTAATCGATGTTGTCCAATTAGTATAGTAGCGTAATATACAATGGACATCTAAAGTATGCAGCAGATGTTCACCCTGATTGGAGCAGTCAGGATAGTAGACCAGAAGCTCCAAGGATTGATTTAAAGTATGTTCGGAGAATACTTTAGGAAGGAAGGAAGGGTTGGCATGAAGGACCACCCTGTCTTTGTGGAAAATAAAGTAAGGTTCCCTACACATGAGGGCACGAAGCTCGGAAATACGTCGAGCAGAAGTGATAGTTAGCCACCAGAAATAGGGTTTTCCATGAAAGAAAACGAAGGTCACAAGTGGCTGCTGGCTCAAAAGGCTCAAGAGTCAATTTTTCTATCATAAAATTGAGATCTCATGGAGGAGTGGGTCTTCTAACAGGAGGTTTAATATGCAACATTCCTTTCAAAAACATCTTAGCTAGATGATGTGGGTACAGTAACCTGCCATCCAGAGTTCATGGAGAGCCGACATGGCAGCAAAGTGGACTTTGATGGAAGAGTAACAAACTGGACTCAGATAGTGAGGCCAGGTAGTCCAGAACCTTCGTCACTGGACAAGAGTAAGGGTCCACAGATCAGGAGGCCGACTATATGGAAAAGCATTTCCATTTGAAAGTGTATGTTGCTCTTGTTGCTGGCTTACAGGAGGTCAAGAGAATACTGCCAACAGGAGAGGACACTTATAGTCTAGTTATGAAAGCGTCCTCAGGAGCCAAGCATGAAGGTGTAAAACCTTCAGGTTGAGATGTAGGAGAGACCCTTGACACTGAGTCAAAAGGTCTGGTCTGATCAGCAACGGAACGGGGTGCCATGCTGACAGTTGTAGGACTACGGGAAACCACGTATGGCGAGGCCACAATGGGACTATGAGCATAATTGTGGCTGGTTCTAGTTGTAGTTTCAGTAGAGTCCACTGCAGGAGAGGGGCGGGGGGGGGGAGCATATAAGAAGAGTCCTGTCCATGGTTGGAACAGGGCATCTATACACTGTCCCTTTTTGTTCAGGATAATGGAAATATACCTGGGAAGATGGTAATTCACTGGGGAGGCAAACAGATTCAGCTGTGGAGTGCCCCATAGGTTGAAGCTTTCTTGCAGCACCTGCCCGTGAAGTGTTCATTCGTGAGTTGTGGACTGGCGACTAAGACGGTCGGCTAACTGTTTGTAATGTCCCGGTAAGTGCACAGCTGCTAGTGTCAGTTGCTGCCGGTTGGCTTCTTGCCAGACTGCAAGGGTTTCCATGCATAGGGTGCGAGATTTCATACCCCCTTGCTTGCTGAGGTAGAACACTACTGCAGTGCTGTCTGATTGGATCAGTAACCATCCTGGCACGAGGTAGGACCGGACGCCTGGAGGGCCAGACGGACCACTTTTATCTCTAGAAGACTGATGTGAGACTGATGGAGAGAAGTGGGCCACCGGCCTTGGGTCTGATAAGGACCAAAGTGCGTGACACATCCCTGTAGGGAAGCATCCATGGTCAATGTTTGCATAGAAGGGGAGACCGGAAGGGCATTCTTAGATTCAGATTGATTCTGATTGTCCAACATGTCAGGGTTGACTTTAGAGAGGGAGTGACCCTGATTTCGTCTTTGAACTGTCCTGTTGTTTGGGACCACTGATTTTGGAGGGTCCACTGGACAGGTCTCATGTGGAGACGAGCAAATGCCACTATTAGGGATGGCAGCTGACATGTGACCCAGAAGGCACAGCATTTGTCGGACTGTGATTGTTTTCTGAGTCTGTATGTGTGATGCCAGAGACATAAGCCCTGGCTGTAACTGTATCTAGGACAGCTCCAATGTATTGGAGAAACTGTGTCAGATTTGGACTGGACTTTGGCCAATTGACAGTGATTCCCAGATACTAACATACTAAAATGCCAGCAGAATAGGCCTAGCAGTCTTTCGTGTCTGCTCATTTGGTCAGCCCCCACCCTGGGAGCTGACCTTGATGCCCCCCTCGTGTTCTCTGGCTTCTCCCTTCCCAGTTCCGGATATTCTCGCTGCACTGGAATTTGCTTCCAGAATCCTTCCCCTGTGCCTGTCCAACCCCCTCTTGAACCCCTTCACCGTCTCTGCCTCCACCAGCCCCCTGGGCAGCACATTCCATGGCTCCACCACCCTCTCAGTGAAGTAGCACCTCTTCCTTTCTCCCTGAATCTTCCCCTCCAGCTTTCACCCATGCCTCTGGTTGCCTCCTCCCTTCCTTCAGAAGCACCCTGACTGCTCCTCCCCTATTTACCCCTTCATGTACCTGAAGACCTCTATCATGTCCCCGGTCCCTTTCTCTTCCAATGTGTACATATTTAGCTCTTGAAGCCTCTCCCCATAGGTCCTGTCCCCATGCCCCAAATCATTGTGGTTGCCCTCCTCTGGACCCTCTCAGGAGGTTAATGTCCCTCACCCCAAGGCATGGCCTCCAAAACTGCATGCAGGACTCGAGTGTGGCTCCAGAACAAGCAGTTATACAGAGGAGTATCATTTCCCTCCTTCGGAGGTATCCCCAATGATGCATCCCAGCATCCTGTTTTCCTTGGCTGCTGCCCTCCTACAAGTCTCCGAGTTGTTCATCTTGACATCCACCACCACCATCCCCGGTCCCTCTCAGCCACGGAACTTCACCCCTGTTCCTCCCACTTCCTGGCTAGTTCTGCTCCTTCTGCCTTTTAGCCGCCTCACCACCCTAGTGGCCCCTTTAGCCACCAGTCTACCCCCTCGATCCCATCACTCCTTGAGCACTTGAATTGCCTATAGCTGCCTCTTTTCCCGCACCACCTCCTGACCTCCCTGTCCACCAGCAGAGTTTTCAGGCCCTACCGAGATTTGCCTTACTCTGGCACAGGTGCTGGTAGCATCCTGCACCCCTCTCCTGATGATTTCCCCATCTGCAGTCAGGCCCATGTCTGACCCAATCACATCCAAATGCTCCTTAAGGATCCTTCCCATTTCCTTAAAATCTGCCCCTGAAGTCAGTTACCTCTGTCTTTGTGCATCCTTCTACCCTGCTAGGTCCAGGCAGAACCAGACCGTGGCATGGTCACTCCTCGCTAACGGGTCCCTTACCGCCAGGCCCCCAATCTGGTCACTGGCTGCCAGGACCACATCCAGTACCTGTGCCTCCCTGGTCGGTTCCCCCACCTGCTGAGTTAGGAACGCATCTTGAAAGACATCCAACAACCTCTGTTCCCTGGCCACCGAGGATGTCATAGTCTGCCAGTCTGTTCCTGGCATGTTTAAGTACCCCAACACCACCACCCTTCCCCTGCCCAATCTGCAGTGTCTCCCAACATCTGCCATCAGACTCTACTTCAGCTCCTCTGCCAGCGCAGGGGATCTGCGAACATTTTCAGGGTAGAATCTAGGGAGGCAAGCAGAGCTGCTCTGGAGTCTGCTTTGATTAGACAATTGTCTAGATATGGAAAGATGAAGTGCCCTTTTCTTCATAAGGCTGCTGCCACCACCGCTAAGCACTTGGTGAACACTCTGGGGGCTGATGAGAGGCCGAAAGGGAGTGTTCAAAACTGGTAATTTTGATCCAGTAGGTGGAAGCGCAAAAATGTGTGGTGGACAGGGTGAATGTGGATATGTAAGTAGGCATCCTTCATGTCTAGGGCGCAAAGCCAATCGCCCTGCTTCAGGATTGGCATGATGGCAGGTAGGGTGATCATGTGAAAATGTTTGTACTGAATGTAAAGATTCAGCTGTCAGATCCAGTATTGTCTGAGGTCTCCCGTTCGTTTGGGTACCAGAAAGAAGTCAGAGTAAAATCCCGTTTGATGTTCCAGACAGGGCACTGGTACAATGACCTTTTTGGTCAAAAGGGCCCTCAATTCTTCCTGTAAGATGGGTATATGATCTGGAGGATAATGAATCTTTCATGGAGGGCAAGGGCGTGGGGTGGAGACAAACTCCAGAGTATGACCCTTTTGTATAATCTAAAGTACCCATTTGTCTGAAGTGATCATTTACCAGGCCTCCAGATGGAAGGCAAAATGACCCCCCACAAAGCCTCAGAGGCCTGGTCAAGGAGGCGGGGGTGAAGCCCTAGTGGGTTAGGTGGGAGTAGGAGCTGTGCAGCACCACCGAGTAAGTAGTGGGAACTTCTGGGGGCAGAGGTGTTGCCTCTGGTGGACTGAGCACGACCTCTGAAGCCGCATTTATTATTATTACCTCTGTATCTTCCACCTCTTTTGGAATAAGAGGAATGTTGAGTATGGAAGGTTGTAGATGGAGTATGCCATGGACTGTATGGAGGGTTCTGCCTGATGCCCGTAAGTTATCCAGTAGAAACTGAGTACCTGGCCCAAATAGCTTGAACCCGTTAAAGGGGGCATTAGCTACTTTATGTTGTATGTCAGGTGCAAAGCCTGAAACGCAAAGCCAAGCATGGTGATGCAAGGTGATACCAGTGGCTGATAGTCGGGCTGAGGTATCTATGTCATTATATCCCCACCTGAGAAGGTGGTGGGAGACAGAATTACTAGTTGTCACTGTAGCCAATAATTTATCCCTTTCTTGTGAGGAAGGGAGTTTACTGATAAGCTCAATGAGCAGAGGACCCAAGGATACACTGACATTTAATCATATGACCCATATCATTTAAAAGATTCTGATATTCATGGAACCTGAGGAAAAGACCTTTTTCTCCAGATAGTCAACTCTTCGAGATTCCTTATCGGTGGGTAAGGAGCTCATGTGCTTGGGTTTTTTGGTACAGTCATGAGCGGCAGTAATGACCACAGAATCTGCCTCTGGAATACTGGACAGAAAGGGGTGGCCCAGAGGAGCCTGGTATAGATGATGCGCTTTGCAGGGAACAGCTGTAACAGCTGAAGGCTGATGCCAAGCAGCCAGCATGGCATTCTGGTAAGTTGGTGTTAGTGGGGGAACCACTACAACAGGTTTCTCAGGTAATTCAAGATATTCTGCCATATCCTTACGTTGTTTGTCATGTTCAGTAGTTGAGAATCCCATGACCTCTTGGATTTGAGCCATCATCTCACTAAATGTCGGGTCATCTGGGGGAGAGGCTGCCGAAGGTATAGGCAGGTCCTCATCCAGAGAAGAGATTTCCGAATAGGGAGATTCAGGATTGGGAAAATCCAGATCTTGGAACTCTTCATCTTCAAGATCACTGGGGAAATCAGGTGGTAATTCTTGGTCATCCGACAAATAGTCATCTATGAAAGGAGGAGGAGACCAGGGTGGCATGGTATCCCTATCAGTATGGAATCTTTTAGGCGGAGATGATCGGGGAGGATCACCCAGCTCTTCAGAGGGCTGGGAGTGTCGCGTGGCATGCAAGACATGTCGTACTACACTGATGATGTCCCTTTCTTGTGAAGAAGGCGGGGTGTTGGGAAACAAAGGGGGTGAGTAGTATGAGCAGGTCTTGCCCCTGGGTGGTAAAGACCAGGGTCCCGATCTCTGTCCGCCTGACCCCTATAGAAAGGCACCTGTGAAGGTGGAGGGGCACTCAATAAGGCATAAACCATAGGTTTCCCCTGAGGAATGTGGGGTCTTGTCGATGGGCCCACAGGGCAAAAGGAGTTATTTTCACTTAAATTGTCAGATGCCGTCGACGGGAGAGGGGCCCCCGTCAATGGAGCAGCTGTATATTTAGCAGCATGTAAAGCACTGGAAAGAGTCGTCAATGAGCAAGTGTAAGCCTCTATTGATGGAGCAGTCATAGTTTGAACTGCATTTAATGCACTGGAAAGCGGCGTCGACGAGAGGGTATGAGCCCCCATAGACAAGCAAGTGTCTGGATGACACCCCGTTGATGGAGGAACACCTGAAAAGGTGGCCGTTGACGGGAGACGAGGCTGGGAGTGTGAGGAGGGTTTCTCCTTCTCCTTTTTCTGCCTGGAACAAGAACCGGAAGAGGGGGAGCCCTTGGTACGAGCCCCCTGGTTCTCCAAGAGAGACATTTTCTGCTTTGTTAAAAGATGTTGAATTTCAAGCAATCGTCGTCGACAAATTGCCTGATTAAATTCCTGACATAAACTGCAGGAATCTGTGTCATGTGTGAGCCCAAACACCTTACACAAACTGTGTGGTTATCAAAGCAGTATATCTTCCTACCGCAACAGCAGGAAAGAAATAATGCCTGTTTCTTTGAAGAATCTGTAGACATTCCTCTTAGTTCCAAATTTCTCGACGATGACTGCTACACAGAAGTTGCACTAGCTGCTGCACGAGCTGAAGACGGCAGGGAAATGAAAGTACAGTTATGTAAGAACTTATCTTAACAGTAGATCTTCAAGAGAGGCTCTTGCACTAGGTATTCACAGATAAGACTAAGCTGCAGGCGTCAGGACCCCATGGAAAACTTCTAGCAAGCAGTCTCTGACGGGGGACCGCCCTCATGTCAGGTGACTGGCATCAGACAACGTCGGTATAAAGGGGCAGTCCCCATGCCTGCCTTCCAGTTCTTTCCTGCCAAAAGCCAAAAGAGGCAAGACGAAACAGAAGAGGATATGCCCCCATGGAAAAGAAGAAAAGAGACTTAGGGGGACGGAGGGCAGGAAGATAATACCTACCGCAAGAGCCTCTTTTGAAGATCTACTGTTACAGTAAGTTCTTACGTAACTGTACTATCTTACTTCGAGAGGGCTCTTGCAGTAGGTATTCATAGATAGGACTGAATCCCAAGCAGTCTGGAACAAGTAGAAAACTGGGAGGAGGACTGTCATCCACAATATAACCCTCAGGGCTGAGCAGGTCTCATGAGAGGAGATCCTGCAGAACAGCCAACCCGAAGTCTGCTCTACTGCAAGATGCAATGTCCAAACTGCAGTGTTTTGTAAAGGTATGGACCGAAGTCCAGGTTGAGGCTGCACAAATGTCTGCCACAAACACATTCCTGAAACAAGCAGCAGAGGCAGCTACTCCCCTAGTGGAGTGACTTCTGACCTGACCTGGAAGGGTCTTGTACTTGTCGTAAGAGAAAGTGATACAATTGGCCAACCATTTGGAAAGGCATTGCTTGGAAACAGCATTGTCTTCTCGTTTGTGAACAAGAGACACAAAATGCTGATTCCTGAGATCTTTAGTCCGACTGATGTAGTATCTCAGGATTCTGTGACCATCCAGAGTATGTAAGAGGAACTCCCCTTGATTGTAGTGTTGCGTAAAGAAAGCCGGTAACTCAATGGATTGATTCAGTGTAGATTCAGCCACCACCTTAGTAAGAAACCTAGGGTTGGTGCGTAGAGCCACATGTTCCTTGTGGAAAATCAAATATGGGATTTTACACATCAAGGCTTGAAGCTCGGAAATATGCCGAGCAGAAGTGATGGCCACTAGGAAGAGTGTCTTCCAAGAGAGGAACTTTAAATCCGCTTCTGCTGCTGGCTCGAAGGAAGGCAGTATGAGCTTCTCTAGGATAAAATTCAGGTCCCATGGAGGGGCAGGATTGTGGATGGGGGGTCTCAGGTGGAGAACCCCTTTAAGGAAAGTCTTAGAGACTTCCAACTGAGCAAAAGTCCTCTCTCTAAAGGGAATGTGGTAGGCTGAAACAACTGCCAAATGAACCTTTAAAGAGGAATGGCCGAGACCCAGGTTGAAGAGGTGACGCATGTAATCCAGGACTTTGTTGGCTGGGCATGAGAAAGGCTCCAAGTCTTTAGAATATGCCCAGATAGAAAACAGTTTCCACTTCACAGCGAAGGTGGACCTAGTGGAAGGGTTCCTGGCCTCCACCAAAATGTCCGCTACTAAGGAAGAAACTCCAAAGCGGGCTTTAGCTACGTCTTCAGGAGCCATGCATGAACATGAAGGGATCTGAGGCTTGGGTGAACAAGGGTCCCCCGATCCTGGGTCAACAAGTGTTCCTACAGAGGAAGAGGAGGTTCCTCAGAAAACTGTTGCAGAAGACAGAACCAAACTTGCCTGGGCCAGAAGGGAGCAATGGGAATCATTCAAGCTCCTTCTGATCTGAGTTTGTTCAGGAACCTCGGAATCAAAGGAATGGGAGGGAAGGCATAAACAAATCTGTCCCTCCAACAGAGAGATAGAGCGTCCCACCAGAAAACGTCTCACCCTGTAGCGAGTGAGCAAAATGCTGGAAGTTTTGCATTTTGGGGGGAGGCGAAGAGGTCTACCTGAGGTGTTCTCTACTGCCAAAAGATGTCGTTTACGACCTATTGGTCTAACTCCCATTCGTGAGCCCTGGCTGAGAATCGACTGAGTTCGTCTGCCAGTGTGTTTTCCACTCCTGGAATGTGAACTGCAGTCAGGTGAAGGTCGTGCTGAGCTGCCCAATACCAGACTCTCATCGCTTCCCGGCACAGGGGGTAGGAACGGGTTCCTCCCTGTTTGTTGAGGTACCAGACTACACACATGTTGTCTGATTGGATGAGAAGGTGACCAGGAAGAATGAAGTGAAGCAGAGCCTGTAGGGCATTATAGGACTGCTTTCAGTTCCAGCACATTTATGTGCAGCTTCTGCTCGAACAGGGACCAGCTGCCGTAAGTCCTGTGAGACCCTAGGTGGGCATCCCAACCCTCCCCTGACGCATCCGTTGTCAACGTCTGGAAAGGAGGAGCAATGCCGAATGGAACTCCCAGATAGAGGTTCTCCTGAACCATCCACCAGTGCAAGTCCCTGATCATGGGATCAGACACTAGCACCTCTTGGTCTAGATCGTCCGTGGTTTGGTCCCACTGCGACTGAAGTGTCCATTGAGAGATCCTCATATGGAGTCAAGTGAACGGAACTGTCAGAATGGCAGCCACCATGAGCCCTAGGAGGCTGAGGATTGAGCTGGCTCTGGCCCGTCTGCGACCGGACAGAAGACAAGCCTGATTCTGAAGGATCTTGACCCTGGCCGGAGGCAAAAAGGATTTGCCTGTGGTGTCCAGTAACGCCCTATAAATTGGAGGCGTTGGCAAGGGACCAAGTGGGACTTGGCCTGGTTGATGGTAATACCCAGGCTGGTAAAAATCTGCAGGGTAAGGGAAAGGGAGAGCGGGAGTTCTTCCCTTGATGGGGCCACCAGGAGTCAATCGTCCAGGTACGGGAAGACCTGCATGCCCTGGGTACGCAGGTGGGCCGCCACCACCGACAGACACTTGGTAAATACTCGAGGAGCCGAGGAGAGATCAAATGGGAGGGCCTTCAACTGGTAGCTGTCCCCCTGAAAAAAAAAAAAAACAGAGGTGTCTGCAATGGGAAGGGCATATGGGGATATGCAGGTATGCATCTTGCATATACAGAGCACATAGCCACTGTTCTATCCAGATAACAGCAGATGGCTCTGCAGGGAGAACATTCTGAAGCATTTGGACTCCACGAACATGTTCAGGGAGCTAAGGTCTAGGACTGGCCTCAAGTCTCCCATCTTCTTTGGAACTAGAAAGAAATGGGAATAGTAACTCATCCCCCAAAGATGGGTGGGGACTGGCTCTATCGCCGCCTTTGACAGAAGGGACAGAATTTCTTCTAGAACCAGAGAAAGATGTTGAGGGGAGTAAGACAACCGAGGGGGTGGATGTCGAGGAGGTATCTGTAGAAACTCTATTGAGTGTCCAGCAGATATTAGTTGGAGCACCCAAGCATCTGATGTTATCCTCTCCCAACCCAGCAGCCGGGAGGAGAATCTCCCCACCAGCTCCTCTGGAATTGGCAAAGGGAGAGGGAGGGAGTCAGGAGGTGTGGAGCAGTGCTGCAGCTGTGGCTCCCGCTGACTTTTTGCTGGGGGGAGTCTTGGTTGCTGGAGGGGGACATTTGTTGGCGCACTTGTCTTGAGGCTTTTGTTTTTGTCGGATTAGGCAACGAAAAGGACGTCGCTGCCCGAGGGGGCCTGTACAAAGTCTGGACCAACTTTAGTGCAGTGTCCTTCTCCTGCAGTTTGGTTATGATGTCCTTGACATCACCCCCGAACAGCACCGAACCCCTGAAGGGAGCATCCTGTATAGTGGACTGTACTTCAGGGACCAATCCTGACATATGGAGCCAGGCATGATGCCGTAGGCCTACAGCGAAAACTGAGCTCCTACCAGCTGTGTCCACTGCATCATAGGTGGCACGAAGCATGTGCTTACAGACCGAACAAGCGGAACGGACCAGGTCTCCCAGTTCCTGCTTAGTTTGAGAATCAGGTAGGGAGTCCAGCTTGGATTCCACCTAGCTAAGGATGGACTTCTGGAAATCCCCCATGTGGCCAATGTAGTCGAGTGCCCTGATGCCTAGGGTCGAAGAGGAGTAAATCTTCCCATACTGATCCAGAAGTCAGGATTCCTTGTCAAGTGGGGACAAGCTCAGATGTTTGGGGTTGGTGGATCGGCCGTGAGCGGTGCTAATCACAACCGAATTCACCTTGGGGTGAAGACTAAGGAAGTCTTCACCCTCCAGAGCCTCGTATAGACTATCCGCCTTCCTCAGAAGGGGGGCTAGCATGGATGGTTGTTTCCAAATAGTGGAAACAAGATTGGTGTGAGGCTCAATCCAGGGTGAAACCAGCGTGGGAGCGGTCTTGGGCAGTTCCACATGAGCAGCAAGTTTCATACGCTGTGGATCTGGCTCTACTGATTGACACTGATGTGTCTCTTGGATCTTTCTCAAGAGCTCCAGAAAAGAAGGGTCCTCCAGAGGGGATTTTGGAGGGTCCCTCAGCCTGCCCTTGGGCGTTGTGGAGTATGGGGCTCGTCTCCATGATCAGAGTGGTCGGACTCTGAATCTGAGTCAGATGGCCCTGAGGAAGAAGAAGAAGATGATGATTCCTCCCTGGAAGGGGGAGGAACGATCCCTCTGGGGAGCCCCCGGGGGTGCATGTTCTCCCCACCCCAGTGCCAGAAGGTTCCCTCTTGGCGTCGGGTAAGGGGGCGACAGTCTCCAGTCTCCGATGCAAGGGGTCCGGCGTACGGACCGACGCCGGAAGATGACGTGACCTCTTTGGTGAGCTGAGCTTTGGCCTCACCCCATCAGGAGGCCAAGGTCTCCTTCAGGTCCTCCGGCAGCTGTGGAGTGCACGGCGGAGGATGAGGAGGAGTCAGATACGAGTAGTGAAGGTATCCGTAGAAAGTATCCGTAGCCCAACGGTGGGAAGCCCAGCGTCAATATACTGTGGCGCCGGGTAATGCGGCATCGGGTACTGCGGCATTAGATACTGAGGGTCCAGGTACTGCAGCACCGGGTATTGTGGTGTCGGGTACCCTGGTGCCAGGGGCTTTGATGGAGCAGAGGGACCTGGCAAAGGCCCTGCTGGCGGACTGGACAGGGGAGGCATCGGTGCCGCGGGCGTCAGGCCTGGCGTAGGAAGAGCGCCGGACAGGTCCAATGGTCCTGACAGAGGAACAGGTCTTCCATCTGGCAAAGGGATGCCAGACAGCGGTGTTGGGTTGGCCGGTGTCGGTCCTAGCATTCAAGGGTCCGGTGGACCCCTGACCGCAGTGTCTCATGGTCATCGGTCTCGACCGGGGAAGGAGGGTTAAAATCCCTGGGTGAGAACCAAGGGGACGAGGGAACCTCAGTAGGCAATGGGGTTATCCGTTGCGGAGAGCCTGGGGCATCAGACATGATGGGGTCTGACGCAGGCAGTTTGACCAGGTGGTCAGAGAAGGAGCCAGCAGCTATCTTGTCAGCAGTGTCCGGGTGGACGTTGGAGGAGCCGGCGTCCGACTTATTGGACTCCCTGTCCCAGGAAGGCATGAAAGAGGCTCGGCCTTGTTGGAAGGAGTGTGGGCTGGGCGACCGTCCAAAGAGGTGAGCGGCTTAGCAGTCCTGACTGGGTGAGCATCAGTAGGTCCGACATCAGACTTACTGGACCCGCTCAAACCAGAAGGGTGCGGTGGAGAAGCGGCCTTGGTGGGAGTGGAGGCCTCCTTTGCCCTCGGCTCCCATGGGCCTAGCCCAGGCCCGGATGAGGGCGACACCTTTCTTGGTAGCCACCAAGACGGCCGCCGAGGAGCGATCCGCTGGAGGGACAGATACCTGGAGGGCTGAGACTCCAGAAAGAAGTAGCGGCTGCTGTGGAAGATGAATCCCGCTCCTGGTGTTTCACCTTTTCATGCTTCTTTTTGTGGTCTTCGGGGGAAGTTGACGCCTGCCTAAGTTTCTTCAACTCCTTCTCCATGGATGCCATTTTCTTCTTGAGGAGATGGGCTTCCAGGAACTGCTGCCTTTGCTTGCGGGTAGCCGAGTTGAATTTCCGGCAGTTCTGGCACTTCTCTACGGGGTGGTCCAGGCCTAGACAGAAGAAGCACAAGGACTGACCGTCCTTGTTTGGAAGCTGGGAACCACATGAGTCGCACTTGTTTTTATGCGATTCGGAGGGAGTCGGGGATGACATACACAGCAGATGGTATGAGAAAAAAAATAAAATAGAAAAACATAGTCGAAAAAATTAGAAACTTTAAGACCAACAGAGGTACTGACGAGCGCTGTTCTACCGCAAAGAACTTTCACAAGCCCAAGTTGGGAAGGAACTGGAAGATGGGTGCGGGGGACCGCCCTCTTATACCAACATCGTCTGATTCCGGTCACCTGACGTGGGGGTGGTCCCCCACCAGAGATTGCTAGCTATAAATTTTCTGTGGGGTCCTGACGCCTGGCGGCTTAGTCCTATCTGTGAATACCTACTGCAAGAGCCCTCTCGAAGTAAGATCTGAGGATACCAGGGACCGCCCACACTTAATATAGGAAACAGGAAGCTGATATCATGTGTGGGAGATCCCTGATGAAAAACTGCTAGAAGAGCTGCCGTGTGCCACAGAGACCTCTGCTGGATACCCAAAAGTATTATCTACTGCAAGAGACCACTCCATGGAAGATCTACTGTTACAGGTAAGTAACCTGTGTTTCTAGGGACATGGATACGGTGTACTTATCCACGCGTTCTGGCAGACTCCTAGCAGTTCTCCGGGAGGGGGGAGGCAAGGCACACACCCTCTATTTAGGAAACAGCGATTGGAGAAGTAAGGCCCCAAAACTAGCATTCCGGCGTGACTCGAGGTCAATGTGGTAATGGGAAACGAAGGTTTGTGCTGACTCCAGGTAGCAGCCCTGCAGATTTCCTGGATCGGGACATCCACAGAAGAAACCACCGACGTAGCGGTATGGCGGGTGGAATAAGCCCTTAGCCCCCCAGGAAGATCCCTACCCACCAACCTATGGCAGAGTTCAATGCAGGAAGCGATCCACCTGCCAATCATCCACTTGGCTGCAGGTCTGCCAGATGCGGCTTCAGCACAGGTGACAAACAGCTGGCGAACCTCTCCCCGAACTCCAGCCGTGCGCTCTTTGTAATAAGTGAGTGCTCACCTCAGGTCCAGAGTATGCAGCCTGTGTTCGGCCTCAGAGGTGTGATTCGGAAAAAACACTGTTAGAGTCATCACCTGATTCAGGTGACACTCCAACACAACCTTCGGGAGAAATTTCGGGTTGGGGCGCAGGACAACCATGTCCCTGTGGAAGATCAGGTAAGAAGACTCCACCAAAAGCTCCTGGAGCTCACTGATCCTTCTGGTTGACATGATAACCACCAGGAAGGTGGTCTTCCACGACAGGTGTGACATCTCATACCTGTGCATCAGTTCGAATGGCTTGCTCATGAGCTTTGCCAAAATCAGCAACAAGTCCCATGGTGGTGGTGGTTGACACACCAGAGAGGAAATGTGATCTAAGCCTTTGAAAAAGTGCCAGAACACCACCTCCTGCGCTACTGAATGCTGTCCAGCCCACGCCCGGTAAGCAGAGATGGCTGCCAGGTGCACCTTTAAGGGTTGTCGACTGAAGTCCACCTTTGGAGACAGACCACAAGTAGTCCAATATGCTAGCCACTGGACAGGTCAAAGGGTCCAGCCCCTTGCCCTGACACCAAATGGAGAATCTCTTCCATTTGAAAGCATAGCACTTTCTGGTCGATTCCTTTCTAGATTCCTCCACCACAATGAGGACATCTTCAGAGAGACCCAAAGCCTGGAACTCTAGCTGTTCAGGAACCAGACTGTCAGAGACAGGGAATGAAGGTCCGGGGTGTAGTACCTTCCCCTGATGGATGGAGAGCAGGTCCGGGTGTAGTGGAAGATGCCTGGGGAGCCTGTTGCTGAGGAGATCGGGGTACCAAAACTGGTGTAGCCAGTTCAGAACCACGAGGATCACCTGTGCCTTGTTCCTCCTGACTTTGAATAGCACCTTGTGGATCAAGGGATGTGGAGAGAAGGCATAGAAGAGGCCTGGGTCCAAGGCCTCAAGAAGGCATCCCCCTGCAGCGAGCCCTGGTTGGGGGTGGTGGATGCAGAACATCCACCAGCTGAATGGAGGCTCCTGCCCCATGGATGGCTAGGATATCCGCCTCTAGGCTGCATACGAAGGTCCATACATGGAGAGCTTTCTTGCACAAAGCCAGGGAGTGCATTCCGCCCTACTTGTTGAGGTAGTACATGGTCGTGGTGTTGTCCGTCTGGACTTCAATCACTTGACCCAGAACATACGGAGTGAATGCAGTCAGCACCAGCCGAACTGCCCAGAGCTCCAGCAGGTTGATGTAACATCGGAACTCCTCGGGGGTCCACAGCCCGTGGACTTTGTGTTCCCCCAGTTGGGCACCCCAGCCCGAGAGAGAAGCGTCGGTAGTCAGGATGACTGTCGGCTCAGGTTGGACAAATGGGATCCCTTCCTGCATAAGTTTAGGGACCAACCACCACTGTAATGCGTCCCACATCTTCTGGGTTACAGTGAATCAACTAGTCGAAATAACCTTTGCGCTGAGACCACTGGCTGAC